>PVIC010028561.1:0-23196 GCA_004025085.1 Thryonomys swinderianus
AGAAAGAAAGAAAGAAAGAAAGAAAGAAAGAAAGAAAGAAAGAAAGAAAGAAAGAAAGAAAGAAAGAAAGAAAGAAAGAAAGAGAAAGAAAGAAAGGAAGGGAAGGAAAGAAAGAGAGAAAAAAGGAAAGGAAGCTTCATAAAAGCAATGCTTGGTGAAAGCCCATAATAATTAATGGTATGAGTGAAAGTGTGTAATAGTCAATTCTGTGGAAATGTCCAGAGAAATGAGAAGCAGAAATAACAGAAGGTTTACAAAAGAGCCTCTCAGACAGGCAGTCATCGATGGTACACTACTGTCCACTGAGCTGAGACCACGTACCCCTCTGCTGAGCTTAGTGAGGGCTGGCGGCCATTTTGGAAGCACAGCTCCTTGTTGAAGGGTAAGGAAGGGGGCTGACTTTTAAATGCTTCACCTTAGGCAGAGGCTCAGAATTAGGCGGAATCTGAGTATTTCTCAAAACTCTGTAAGGTTCTGAAAATCTTCATGAAGCACCCTTGTATTCTAAGTTTATGATTGTGGACATTAACCTCTGGTACAACAGGGTGTGTTCTTTCTGAGAAGCAAAGGAAGAGGCAGCTGCTTCACAACAGACTGGGTGAGGGCGGTGTAAATAAAACATGAACAGCATTAAATGAGAGCAAGAAAAAAACAAAATATCTGGAGGTCCTCCTCTAGAGAGAAAGAAAAATCTATTACAAAGCCTGGATCTCCCAAAGAGCCACAGATCTAAGCAGCAGAATTATCCAGCAAATTTGCCGCTATTGTTTTAAACAGCAGAAAGCTCCAATTAATATCTCAGTGAAATAGAGCTACAATTCTTATTTACAGACAATATTGACTCTTTGGGGGCATGAGACACTTTTTGATTGTCACAGTATGGGAAGGTTTTGCTTCTGGTACCTGATGTGCTATAGTCAGGGATGCATCCTTCAGTTCAGAGCACAGCCCAGCATAACAAAGAACTAAGTAAGTCAATGTACAAGCACGATGCAAGCTGTGAAACCTTGGGGTAGAGAAGGAGTGAGAATCGAATCCCTTTATTTAACAGTGATTTTTCCTAGATTTCTTTGCCATGTCTGACTCAACCAGGATCTATCTAGCAAAAGTCAGGATTGACCTTGCTTCAAGGTACATCATTTGTCAGCATCAAATTCACATCCTCTTTCTTATTTAACATACACCACGAGTTACTTCTCCCTCAAAAAGCTTCTACAGTTTAACAGTCAGGGCATATTATGACTGTGAAATAGATGCCCCTATTATACCACTTTAGATGTGGAACAAAACATTCCGCAGTGTTTGTAAGTCATAAAGAATTCTAAATATCTCCCACTCAACACATTCAGGGAAAATGAGGGTATAATTTCTGTGCCGGGCGGCACTCTTTCATACCATTATGTGTCTTATGAACCAGCCATAGGTACTGCACTATCTCTCTTTAATCAAATCTGCATTGTCATTGCTATAAAAAAATCAATTAAACACTAGGAGCAATTACTTATTTTTTATCACAGCAAAATTTACTTTCCCTGAACAGCTGCAAAGATATGTGAGGAAAAGTATCTCATCTACCTCAGTGTATTTAAATAAAGTACATATATCTTTAAAGAAATGTGAAGGAAGGAGCACAAAATGCAATATATTATCTATACATAATTCCCCATTTACATCCACTTTAATGTGCAATATGGTTATATGGCTTACTAGCAGAAGCCTAGGATTTCCTTTCTGAAAAAAATAATTTTCTTCATAGTTACTGTGGTGGCTGAAAACCTTTTGCAGAGTCTAACAGTGAAAATATAATTAGACCACAATTTGCTCATCAAACTCATCGACTCAATTTCATAAATGACCCGGTTAGTGTCAAATAAACTCTTAAAAGAGTTGATTTTTGTTTAAGCCTCTAAATCTCACAAATCCAGCCTTTTTTACTTTCCCATACCAATCTCTGTTTACACTGTCATCAAGGAGCTTTATTAACTACTTGCTTAGGTTGGATTTACATTACTTTAGGATATAATCTAGTCTAGCTTCCTTCCAGCCCAGGCTCTAATTTCCTTACACAATCCATCTTGTCCTAGAGCATTAAAACTTGAGCTGGTACAGGAACCAACTGGAGGGCTTCCTCCATATAGAAGCGGGGCCCCACAAGTTATATTTCTAACAAGTTTCAATTAGTACCGAAGCGTTAAGTATGGGGACCGCAGTTTAAAACCCTATCTGCATTAGGCCACAGCAATATTGATGTGTTCGGAGGCACTGTCAGACACGTTAGTTCATTCTCTTTAGCTCATTTTTATGTCTTCATCATTCATCTTACCAAAAAACTAATAGATTTACATCCACTTGGATGGCTTCTATTTTCCCTCCTTCCCTTTCTTCCTCCACTCCTCCCTTCTTCCTCTCCCTCCTATTGGTCCTTCTCTTACTTCTCTTCTTCTCTCCTCTTTCACCATCTCTTTCTCCTTCCCTGCCTGTCTCCCTCCCTCTTCTGTCACTCTGTAACTTTTCACAAATCCCGAGTCAAAGTTCACCCTGGCAATCACATTCTTTCTGATCCGTCCACCTACCATAAATTTGTCCTCTACATTAAACCACTCAGTCCTTACAGATTTACTTTTGAGACAGTTCTCTGACCCAGTACTGCTTTGTGAATTGCCGCGTGTGTATATTTTTCTGTTATACAGCCTTCACTCTTATTGATCACAGGGATCTCCTTTCCTGACAACACCTACTGGAATGATCAGTTCACAGTCTGTGCACGCTAAATGCTGTCGGCACAATAATGCAGTGAGTCAGGGGTGACAGGCACTGTTTTATCTCCAATGACCCAAGATTCAAAAGACATCTAATCAGAGTTATAACCACAGTCAAATCTGTCAGAAACTCCCCCCACATTGAACTGCTGTGTCAGTTTCCTTGGCAACTGCTAATTCAGTCCTATTAGTGAGAGGTATTTATGGAAGAAATGTTGAATTAGCTTGGTCTGGCTTCTGGCCTGTATGCAGGACCACCCATGGTGGGGACTTTCGAAATCATGTCAAGCATGTGCAAATGTTTCTGGAACAACCACTAGTGATACGGCAGAGGAAACAGAATCTTCCGAGGCTCACTTTCACCCTTTCTTAATGGCATGATTTACTAAAAGGGGGCTCACAAATGAAATGTTAGTTTTCCTTCCATATTTGTTCTGTCACTCAGTTCTGAACACACACAGCTCTGCAACCAAGGCTTGTTGGCCACTGAGAGGATCCAGGTCTCGAAGAGTGAAGATATGACAGACAAGGAAAGGAGGATGAAACTCAGTCCATCTCTCCCTGTGCCTGTCTCTGTCTCTAGCTCTCAGGCCTGGATTCCTAATGGAAGATTAATTTTCTGAAGCCGATAGGGAAATTTCCTATGTTTTTCAATAGCTATTATTAAATTGGCTTTTCCCAAGTAATTGTCCTGACATGAAGTGAGAGAGGAACTCTCGGGGTGTTAGGGAGTTTCTAGCAAGGTGCCACAAAGCATATATTTAAAAACTGTTCCTTACATTCAATGGGTCAGCATCACTGTTGCCTCACATTAAAGATCAGATTTTCTTCCATCATTTTTAAGTATCAGTGATATAAATCCACACGATTGTGAGTTTTTTAGCTTTACATCCATTTTGGCTGCTTTAAAACATACTTTAGATTGGAAATTATAAACAGTATCAGTCACCGTTCTGAAGGGGCAACCTAACATACATGGTGAGGGGGTCTCCTCTGGGTCCACAGATGGCACTTCCTCCTAGCAGAAGGGAAAACACTGGGTTGGCGCACAGCAGAGGGGCAAGACCATCTCCAAAGGGTGCCATTCCAACTTTCTCCTCACTCTCTAGAAGGATGTACCATTTCCTACTCCAGCATCCTACTTTTGAGAAAACAGATTACAGCATTTAGCTAATTCTATTTTCCTCCCTGATGACCCACAATATGAGTTATTGTTATGTAGACGCTTAGGTCGCATTTTATCATTTCTATTGCACTGACTGGTATTAGAAATATAGAGATGACTCCTATAAAACATCCACGGACCTAATAGTGGTTCTCAACCAATGGGGAGATACACACATATACACACAGACACACACACATACAGAATTTTTTAACCTCCAGGAAATATCTGCAATGCCTGCTAAGATGATTGGCAAAGTGGGAGCGACTCTAATGACATCTACTGAGTACAGGTCAGGCACAACATTAAACATTTAAAAGCAAAGAACAGTTTCCAAAACTAAAGACTTATCCAATAATGATCACTAAGAGTGCAAAAGGTGAAAAACACCATGTAAGATCAACTGTCAAAGACTGTAATCTATAACAAACTCATCTAAACTTATCAAAATTACCGACACAGAATGAGGCAGCTGGACTGCAAAATTCAATATATCTGTAATACAGCATTTAGAAATTATTGCCATCTATGGAGATAATGCGATTTCTGCAAAGCGTGTACTTTAATATCTAATGTGCACTAAGCAATTAATAAATGCTACGTTAGCCATCTCACAGGCCCTCCATGCATGCCAGCTTCCATTTAGTTCAAGTGTATCTCGGGTACAGACTTCTCCTAAAGAAACTGATCATTCGAAAATAAACCAGCTGCAAAAAAGTCCCGAAGTTCTCAGTGTAAGGAGAAGAGGATATGTCATGTACACAGATACTTAGGTGATCATAGAACTCAACTATTTCCAGATGCCTTTCATAGTTTTTATTTATTTGAAGATGACTAGTGGACAAAAAGTAACTATTTATCACAACTATATAACATATATCCTAGGAGAAATAAAGCAAACTGTAGTTTATTGGGCAATAATTGCCCAGTAAAACACTACTTAAAAAAATAAAGATAACTTGGGAGGAAAGGTAGCTAACAATAACTTCTTTGTTTATTTTTTGGGGGTTTTTTGTTTGTTTGTTTTTGTTTTTGAGACAGGGTCTCGCTTTGTAGTTCAGGCTGGCTCTGAGCTCACTATGTAGCCCAGGCAAGCCTCGAACTCAGCAATCCTCCTGCCTCTGCCTCTGGAGTGCTGGGATGACAGGAGTGAGCCACCACGACTGGCAGCAATAACTTCTTAGAATCCTCTAATACCATGAAAAATATTGTGACTCGCAAAGTAGATGTTCCAAACCCCAAGCTGAAATTTTTCTCAGGGATCAATCAAAAATATAAAATTGATTCCAAACTTTTTATATAAATTGAAAATGCTTCTGCCCCATCTCAGGACTTAAGCACCCATCCTAGAGGATGAACAGGAAATTCAGAGAAGCAATTGAGTCTCAGTAACGCCTGGAAAGAAAGCGATACCTTGAGGCGCACATGTCTGACACAGGGATTATTCTCTGAACCGCTGGTCCTGCTCT
This sequence comes from Thryonomys swinderianus, assembly GCA_004025085.1. Taxonomy (NCBI): domain Eukaryota; kingdom Metazoa; phylum Chordata; class Mammalia; order Rodentia; family Thryonomyidae; genus Thryonomys; species Thryonomys swinderianus. Next base: position 5,394 of record PVIC010028561.1, read on the forward strand.
GGGGACCCCTGGAATTCCCTCCTTCCGGAGCTCACACTCTGTACTCCACCTTCATCAGGAGACTCACAAGCTTTAGGAGACAAATGTAAACATGGGGAACAATTTCAAAACAAACAAAGCTCACAAATCCATATGCTGACTGCTATTTTTATGCAAACAGGCCAGACTGTATCAGGTACTGCACTCAGGACACCTCCATATCACAAATGCTGGACGGTGACAAGCACTCAACAAGCTCTCTGCTGTACAATAGATTTCAAAGCCTTTTAAAAGTATCTACATCACCAAAGATGTGGCTTGGTGGTTCCAATGCCTGCTTCACAGGTGCAAGGTCTGGAGTTCGATCCCCGGTACCCAAAAACATCTAAGTCATAAATAAATTCAAATATTAGTCTCTACCATCAGAAGGTGAAACAGTCCTGATAAAATAATTTGAAAGGACTTTTTTATATTGGCACTTAAGTTGTTGGCATCAATTGCTGAAAATGTGATAATTCTACTTTTTTTTTTTTTTTTTTTTTTGTCTTTTTGAGACAGAGTCTTGCTTTGTAGTTCAGGCTGGCTCTGAGCTCACTATGTAGTCCAGGCAAGCCTCAAACTCAGCAATCCGCCTGTCTCTGCCTCCCGAGTGCTGGGATTACAGGCGTGAGCCACCACACCCAGCTCCACTTATTTATTGACACAATAGATTTTAACATTATATTATCTATGTAAGTAGCATCTTTCTCAAGGGGCTTGGAAAAATTAATATTTATGAAATGGTATAAGGTTTTAGAAAAGTTTGTTAGATAAAGCACTTTTTCTTTTCTTTTCTTTTCTTTTTTTTTTTTTTTTTTTTTTTTTTTTTTTTTTTTTTTTTTTTTTTTTTTTTTTGAGACAGGGTCTTGCTTTGTAGTTCAGGCTGGCCCTAAGCTCACTATGTAGCCCAGGCAAACCCTGAACTCAGCAATCTTCCTGCCTCTTTCTCCCAAGTGCTGGGATTACAGGCATGAGGCACCACACCGGCATTGTGGTGTGTGGCACTGACTGTTGGTGGGCGTGAGTCACCACGGCCAGTGTTGCTGTATGTGGTTACCAAGGGTTGAACTAGGGGCCCTGTGTTTGCTAGGCAGGCGCTGGAAGCACTGAGCTAAATCTCTGGCCAATAAATGACTCTTTTTACTCTTTGTTCCTAGCAGACAAAGTTTTAACAAAATGTGTGGGTTCCTGCATAATGCAGCTTTGAGTTGGTATTTGAAGAAAGGGCAGCAATTTTAACCCTACACTTCCTGTAAAATCAAAAGGTACAGTGAGCAGAACTCATACCTGCATTTAGGGTAAAGAAGACTGTGATGAACCATAGAGCAGATCATCTACCAAGACCACCGGGCAGGCAGAGGTGGGATGGGAGTGAGAAGCTGCTTAACACAGATTTTGGTTTTGTTTTGAGAAGTAGATGTTGGGCTAAATCATCATAGCTAACTCTGTGACACTTCACCATGTTGTCAGTTCACACACACACACGCGGCATAACAGCTTTCTTACAAAAATGTTTTAGAGAAATCTTTTTTTAGGATATTTGTATTTCTATTTTCATTATTTCATAGTTACATTTATAAAAGAAATGGGGCAAAGGTTTGGGAAATCAGTAAGTCATTTAAAGATAATAAATAATTGTGATAGAAAATTTTAAGAAGTATATATCTTTTTATAATGAGTAATCACAATATGAAATTAAACTGCAAAAATGTGATGCTTTTATTTCTATGGTTTCTCAGTCATGTGAACCCTTAAACAGAGGTGACCTGAGATTTTTTAAGCCATAATACCACTTCTATATTTATTAGCTTGAAATGAGAACACCACAAACTGTTATCTGTGTGACTTGGATTGTTATATACTAATGTGCAAAGAACAATTAATCCTCACTAAAGAAAATAGTTTATCTTACATGTACAGAATTACAAGATGGTCTCTCTCACTACTTGTTACTAAAAATTCTAATCTCATTATGGGACCTTCTTGGGAAGAGAGTTTTCACGAGAATACCAAAGATAAAGTCTTTAGTGCATAGCCTAATCCAAAATGATTGTTCCCCCTGATAAAAACAAATTTAGACACAGTAAAAACATGTGCACAGTCAAAAGGAGTTCAAAATCCACAAGAAGAACACCCTGCAAAGAAGGAGCTCAGAGTGACCCATCCACAGCCAAAGATTGTCAGGAAGTGCAGAAAGGGCCCAGACAGGTCCCCCTGCAAGGGCCTCCTGCCAGCTCAGAGGCAGCGCGGTCCTGACAATGGCTTATTTCAGATTTCTGCTGTGGACAACTATGATGTTTAAAGCAATTTTGGTTCCCTAAAATCAACAAGTTTTTGGTGCTCTGTTAATAGTAATTCTAAGAAACTGACTACTTTTTCCAATAGTAACTGTGAAAAATTTTAACAAAAGGCCTATTTTTCTTGATTGCTCATAAATCACGCCTGATGCTCATTTCCTTTGATTTGATGACATTTACATACAATTTTAAAGAATTACTAATAAATGTTTCAGGTAGAAGACAAATGTACCTGATGGGGAAATTATCAATGATAATGATCTGATTAATTTTCTCCAGAAAAATAATTTATTGATATTCATTTATTATTTTCCTGTTTTGATATCAGAGCAAAGACTGGGAACAATAAAACCCAACGTCTACAGACATGATTCACTGAGTAGAGTAATAGGGGCTTCAACACTGAGAATGGGAGCTGATCCTCTGATGCCTTTAGCAAGACCTTCCATTTTACATTCTTGCACTCTTAGTGCATGACATGTCTGTGGATAACCTGTGTAATCAGTCATCATGTAATATCTTTGAAGAGGACTTTAATGACAAGAATTCATTTTAGTTTTCTTTGTCACACAAAATAAATGCTGGGAGATTTTCAAAAGCATATCCCTGCAGATTAGAATGGTGAGCTGAACAAAGCACAGTACTCAAGTTCCACATGGGCGAAAAGTGCCCTCTGTATCACCAATAGCAGTATAAAGTTGAGAGTAGTGTTCACAGTCTAGATGATAAGTATAATGTCAGCATAGCTATCTTAATAGTTTTGCCATCTTAAAATAATACGAACTTTAATGACTTCTGGTTCTCTTGTTGGTGATATAGTTTTCATATTTTTGTTATTCTTTCCAGCCTTTGGCTTGGGCTTTTGACATGTGAACATACTTCATATAGCTCAAACTTCAAAAGCTTTATTGCACTTTCTTAAACCCTTCTCTCTTGGCTGACATTTACAGGATAATCCACTCATCATGCCTTTGTAATAGCCATGGTGAGAAATGAGGGAGACAGTAAATACCCCTGTGATTCCTTCACTGGCATACTGTTCTTGCCTCCTTCAAATAACAAATCCATTCTACAGGTGAAATCAATCTTATACATATGATTACCAATTATAAACAGAAGGGCCTCAGTTTTTCATTGGAATGACTTTTAGCAGAACTGAGATTATGTTGCTCACATTTGTGCTATGTAAACCATGGTGACCTGAGCATTAATAAGCAACATAGTTTTTAATAACAAAATCTATTGTGTGGATAGAAAGAGTGTCTGATGCTTTCTAATCATTACTTTCCTTAATCCTCATAACGAGCCTTTGAAATATTTATGTTATTCCAACTTTACAGGTGAAAGATATAATTTCCAGTACTGTATAGAAAGTGCATTTCCAAATCAAGGTTGTAAGTAGTATCTTCAAGGTGCCAATGTCTGGCCTTTTGCTAATATACTATCTTCTTTTCTACAATGACACCTTCAACCATCTCCATGAAGGCAACATTTTCTCTTCAGTAACACAAATGCAATGGATACAGTCTGCTTTGAATGAAAAGAAGAAGCAAAATGACAAGATCAATTAAGATAAAATGAGGAACATTCCAATTTGACCCTTTTTCCTTGCTATCCTAATTTCTTCTCTATCCTTATCTCTGCATCAAAAATTTTCAAATGTAAAGTTCCTAGAACTTCTCATCTATCCATAAAAATACCCCTCTTCTTTAGAGTCCCTGCCCCAATTAAAAGCTCTGATATCAGCAATTACTATCCAGTGACTGTGAGTTCAATTTAAGCCCTTTGTTTCCTCAGGGCCAGTATATGCCTGTTAGGAGAAGCTGTGCGATAGAATACAGAGGGTGGACTCTTGGGGTTTGAATCTCTTCTCTGCCTCTCATTACCTGTGTCACTAGGCAAAACTCTTGGCTTCTTTGTGCAATTTCATCATGTGCAGAGAGCTATCTATCCCAAAGGCTTACTGTGGGAGAGGATCTATGAAGAGTCCTTAGAAAAATACCCTGCACATAGTTGATGATATATGTGCTACTGTTACTGGTATCCAAGTGTATCTTTAATTACGAATTAACTATGACATGTCTGTTACTACAGAAACTGCATAAAGTGCTATGCAAAGACATAAAAACATTGCTTAGGAGTGTAGTTTTGAAATCAATTTTGAAATCATGAGGGATAATTTAAGGTATACACTTTTTTTTTTTGAGATAGGATCTCGCTTTGTAGTCCAGGCTGGCCCTGAGCTCACTATGTAGCCCAGGCAAGCCTCGAACTCAGCAATCCTCCTGTCTCTGCCTCCCAAGTGCTGGGATTACAGGCGTCAGCCACCACACCTGGCACGGTGGTATGTGGTATTGATTGCTGGTGGGCATGAGTCACCATGCTCAGCATTGTATGCAGCTACCGGGGATTGAGCTCAGGACCTTGCGCTTGCAAGGCAGGCACTAGAACCACTGAGCTAAATCTCCAGCCCAAGGTATTCAATTTTTAAGTTAAATGTTTTTCAGTTCATTATTCATAGCTACATTTTAAAGTGATAATAATGAATGAGCTATCAGAAAATAGAGGAAACTTGAACTTTAACAGAGAAATACATACTCTTCTAAATCCACAAGAATTAAGTTTCTGTACCTCTTAATCCCCTAATACTTGGCATGATCTGTTTTACTGGCTACTTCTGTGGGGTCCTTCTACTATTTTAGAAACCAGGTTTTAACTAGTCATATGAGGAATATTATTTCCATTAAAAGGATAGTTCTACTCACATTTTTTTATGATCTTGTGGAGGAATTATTCCCCAGTCATGTTCATCCGTTCAGTACATAAATTGGGATTTTATGATATTTCCAATGATGGCTAGCATATAAAAATGTTTCAAAGAAAGACATAATTGAATGCATTCTTCTTTTCAATCCAACCTTCACAGTAAATAATCTAAAAGCACTATAAAAGTGCATGTTTTTGAATGTACCAGCAGGCATACTTTTTTTCCAGTTTGATACCATCAGGGCTTCAAACAATGCTTAAAATACTGATGGTCAAACTTATTATGAATGAAAGAAACCATTCACCATATTACCAATTCGAGTTGGAAAAATCACACTTAAGAGAATGCTTCACAAACACAATAGCAATGGCTTTCACTTTTTCTTTTTCTTTTTTTTTTTTTTTTTGAGACAGGGTCTTGTAGTTCAGGCTGGCCCTGAGCTCATGATTTTTAGCCCAGGCAAGCCTCAAACTCAGCAATCCTCCTGTCTCTGCCTCCCCAGTGCTAGGATTATAGGTGTGAGCCACCACGCCCAGCGGCTTTCACATTTTGTAAACCAATGCTTTCTAATGTAGACTTACAAATTTGTATTTCTTTATTTGGGTAGTACGCCTCATTATAACAAACATCTGATGGTATTACTTGACATAAAATGGCAAACCACTTTTTTGATAAAAGTAGTCTTGTTTTACTCAAGGTCTGCTGAAATACTTCCCTTTTTTCTAAATTGAACTTTTACCTAAGGATTATATGATTGGAAAGAAAAGACTCTAGCCCTGAAAATAAAAGTTCTATAATTCTGCTGCCTGTATTTCTGAGGATTCCTCTTACATATACCACCACAATGAACAAGATATATCCCTATTTTTAAAATAAATCTTAATGTACCCAAATTTCTATTCAGTATGGATCATTTTTCCTCTAACTTTTACATCATTTCTCTTTCATCCTGTGACTCTTAGTAAGCTAATTCTAAATATTACCATTGTAAAATGATACTTTTTTTCTACCTATATCCACAAAAACATGACTTGAAACTTTTGAACATCACCTAACGCCCAGCATTATATGTGGTAACCAGGGATCGAACTCAGGTCCTTACGCTTGTGAGGCGGGCGCCGGAACCACTGAGCTAACCCTCCGGCCCAGAACATCACCTATGTTATATTTAATCTAGTTACTAATGATATTATCCTGGTTGTTACCTCTTTGAAGGAAGGCATTTTAGGTCACATTCATAATTTATCTCAAGTCACATCTAGTCTCTTACTAAGAATATTGCTTACATTGAAAATATAATTTGTGATTAATTTATTTTGCTCTCTAAGTGTAATCATGGGGTGCCCTACATACTAACAAGCCTTGAAATTTGTGTAACTTAAAATGTCTCTTGAATGCTCTACAATGGAATAATTTCTTCAGACCTCAAATATGGATTACACTGAAATATCTGCTTTGCTTTCTTGACTCTTTCCCACAGATAATGAGGAATCAAATAATATATCTATACATTATAATATATAATTATATAACTGTTATATAATTATTATTTTATATACTATATAGATATTATATTCCATAGTATATTGACATATTACATATAATAATACCTATATATCACATTGTATCATATCTCTACTTTGGAGACAGTTTAACTAAAACAGTAGAGATTGTAAGCAGTGGCAATCCAATGCTAGGGGATCAATAAAACTCCCGAAGGTAGAGTTGTTCTCCACTGATGATTTGCAGTAGTTCTCTGGCCACTCCAAAAAAGGTATTATAATCATTCCAATTCATGTAAATACTGAAAGTGAATGAATGCGCAATGGTACACGTGGTATATAAAGCAGGCCTTACACCATCATCCCCAGGGGAGGAGACAAGCATGTGTAATGCAGTGGGAGCACAGCATGTCCAGGGAACTTTCCAAGGTGCTGAATCCCTTCCGCTGCTCTGCTTCACTAATGTACATCACTATACAGTACTGATGTTGCTTGTATTAAACTTTAGAGATTCTTGAAGAATTTGACATAAGTTAAATTCTACCTAATTTCAAACAATATCCAGTATAAGAAACATTTTCCATGGGAACCACAAGGAAATGTAAATAAACGATTTTATACAAAAGAAACTGAAATACAACCAAAATAACAACTATACTAGGTGAGAGCCTTTACAAACTATATAGGATGTCTTGATTCTTCCTACATGAAAGAATAGTCAGCCAGTCTCAGATAATTTTTTTCAGGTTAAATATCCCAGTACTTAATGCATATTTCACTATCACTGGACTTAAAATGTAAAAATCAAACTATTCAGAGACCAGGGATATAGCTCAACAGCTCTGTGCCTGCCTGGCAAGTGCAGGATTCTGAGTTCAATTCCTGATAGTGAAGGGGAAAAATAATCAACCTATTCAAATTTACCTGATTAAGTAAAATATCACTTGACTTACCAGACTACACTACCACCTGCCTAAAACTGAAAATCAACAGGGCTAAAGATTTAGCTCAGTGGTTCTGGTGCCTGCCTAGTAAGTGCAAGGTGCTGAGTTCGATCCCAGAAACCACACACACCAATATGGTGCACCGTGACTCACACCCACCAGCCATCAATACCACATACCACAGTGCCAAGCGTGGTGGCTCATGCCTGTCATCCCAGCACTTGGGAGGCAGAGACAGGAGGATTGCTGAGTTCAAGGCTTGCCTGGGCTACACAGGGAGCTCAGGGCCAGCCTGAACTACAAAGTGAAACCCTGTCTCAAAAAACAAAACAAAACAAAACAAAACAACAACAACAACAACAACAAAAATGAACAGACACTGTACAGAAGATGGTCAATAAATACATTGAAAATGTTTAATATTTCTGACCACTACAGAAATGCAAAAGAAAACAAGATTGAGAGTTCAGCCTGTGCCAGAAAGAACAGCCATCATAAAGACTTCAAATAAGAACAAGTGCTGCTGAAGATCCAGTGAAAAAGGAACTCTCCTATATTTTTGGTATGAGAATAAATTAGTACAGTTACTATGGAAATCAAAACGAATATTTCACACATTAAAAAAAACTAAAAACAGAAATTCCATTTGACCCAGTTATTCACCAGAAGCTATTAAAATTGTGATGCTATAAACACAGGTATGCATGTATTCCTATGTTGTCTTTAACTATTTTGGAAATATACCTAAAAGGGGAAGAGAGGGGTCAAATGGAAATTTTTATATTTATTATTTTGAGAAAGGTCTACACTACACAGTATGTAAATATGTTTCAACATAAGACAGAACTGATAAATATGTACAATTTTGCATTTTTATGTATAAAGTTAAAATTAAGTTCAATTTTAAGTCTTAAGAACCTAAAAATGACCAAGGTAACTTCCCCCTGAAAAACAAATAAAAATACTTAATGATTTCTATTTAATGTACCTCAACAGCATCTTCAAATACTTTTATACCCTTACTTAATCTTCTTCCTTATGCATGAATAATATCTATTAAGGATTCAGTATCATATAAATGAAGAATAACTGGATAGGTGCTTTCCTACAGAGGAGAAATAAACACAACTCTTATTATGTCATAAAAATTAATAATTAGAAATTAATTCTAAACATTATTTGTTTACCCTGTCAATGCTTCTGTATTCAATCTGAGTGTTTCTTCTATTGCAATAGCATACAGGAAGTTTAAACGTTTTTGAGGCTATTAAAATTTTTGAGTGAAAATTAGATTGCTCCTTATACCTCCAGCATGTAGAAAATAAAAGCAGGATTTTATTCTAACCTGGAAGAACCAAAGTACTTCTGTTTATAATCAGTTTGTACATCCCTGGGTCATAGGAGTGGCTGACAGTTCACTGTGATATACACGTGTCTAAGAGAACAGGATCAAGGTCACTGGCATGTTTCACATTAATTGCCAAACAACTGTCAGAAGGCAATGCTTTGAGGTCATCACCCCTCATGAGTTGAATCTAAATAGCTCTTTGAAAGAGAAATAATTCATGAAACTTTGTTTCTTCAATAGTGGAGACAGAAAAACATACCTGTCAATTTCTTAAATAAGAGCAGATTGTGGAATTTATTTATTTGAATGGACTTCAAGCTCAATCACTTCAATTTCTAAACTGAGCTTAATAAAATATTCTTCTTTGATATGTGCACACTCAAAGGATGATAATACATATTCATTGGTAGAGGAATATATACTTCAGATAATTTCACTGCTTCCTTCTACCTTCTACAGGTGATGAATTTTCTTCCAAAACATTATAAAATAATCTTTTGAGAGCAGTTAGTACAAAGAACCCAAGCCCAACTAATTCTGAGAAGTTTGTATGGTAAAGATGTTGTATGAATGCCAGTGGGTGACAGCTAGCACCCAATCATTTCATTCTTTCAAAGGCTTTTGAAGAACTACCTTGAAATCAATATAACACTGTTTCATATACTGCATATGTAGAGAAACTACTGAATAAAGTAATAATTTGCAATATTTTGAAACTTAATAATGAACCAAATGATGTTTTTTACTGAGCGTCAGTGTCTTTTAAAGAGCTGACATCTGATACTTGAAAAGCATTAATCTCTCCAGTAGATATTTTACACGCATAAATTCATTTTACAGCATAAATAAGCACAGTAAGTAGCACTATTGGTAAAAATCTCTAGCTGAGTTACACACATATATCAATTTCCTAAACTCTCCTCAAAAATAATTTTACATTGCTTGTCATAACACACATATTAATTAGCATAATTGTAAGTTAAGGTTTTGATAAAATATGCTTACATTTAACCTTGAAATATTCATAAAGAAAAGTCTAGTTTTGGGCTAGGGATTTAGCTCAGTGTTCTAACATTTGCCTGACAAGTACAAGGTCCCAAGTTCAATACCCAGTAACCACATACTACAATACCGGGCATGGTGACTCACACTCACCAGCAGCCAGTAAGTACCACACAGCACAATGTCTGTAGTGGAGGCTCATGCTTGTAATCCAAACACTCCAAAGACAGAGACAGGAGGATTGCTGTGAGTTTGCGGGTGCCCTGGGCTATATGGTGAGCTCAGGACTAGCCTGAACTACAAAGTGAGACCCTGGCTCAAAAAAAGAAAAAAAAGTCTACTTTTTAAGATGGTTCTAAAAGAATTCTGGAATAGAGGAAGGGCCATTTCTCATAGATAATGATCACACTTGTAAAGGTACAATTGTCCTGCACATCAATTAAATATAGTATATTTTCCTTTATTCTTCAAACACATGTTAAAGCAATTCTGATAATTTGAAAAACACTGTGACAAGAGTAACCATTTCTAAGAATACTGGGGGCTGGATCTTGCTAATTTGTCATGTCTCAGTTACTTATACTTCATGAGCTCCTTTGTACTTTACAAATCTTACCATTATTTTCTATTCTACACCACTTTAACACTTTTAACACTAGGTTTCCTTCAGAATACACAAGAAATAGCCACCCATGAAGAATCAATATACTTTTTTATTACTGAGTATGTTTATATCACATTTATATCATAATTCAGCTTGTCTTCCTTTCTGTTTTCTCATAGCCATGAAAATAGTGCTGCTAATCTCCAGCTGGTTATCTAAACCATCAGATACCCTTGCAGCTAGTTCTCTAGGATTCGGTATATTTTCCTAGACAGGTGATAAGAGCACTGCCATTCTTTTATAAAGAAAGGAAGCTATATAGAGATTCACTATCTGACCTCATAAAGTACTTGAAGTTCCCTAATTACTTCTGTATAATTATTTGTGACTTTAATAAAAGATAATAATTTAATAGAGACATTCTGAAAGTCAGATATGAAAAATAACTGTGTCCAACTAATCTGCTCCTTACGAGGGTAAATATCATGCACTAATTTCAAAAAGGTTATTATTTCCTGAGTAGCCTATTGATAGCATCAATCTCAACCATAGCAGTAAATTCATATTCTGGAAGATTTGGGGAAAGAATAAAAAGTTCAGAAATCATTATGAAGTTTCAGTATCGAAAGGAATATATCTACTTGTGGTTGGCTAATTATTATTTTACTTCATACAGATGTTAAGAATCCTATCTGAGCATGTATTTGAGAATGGAAATTTACACTTTTCATATACTTTATTTTCTTTAAAAATTTTATTTTATACAGTATATTATTTTATAGTTAGATGAAAGATGAAAAAAATCATTAAACATGATGTTTATCATTAAACACCTTTAAAATACCATATCACTTGTTGCCTCTGTGGATTTTTATTATTTTTATTTATTTATTATTATTTTTCTTTTGCGGTGCTGGGGATCGAACTTGGGCTCTTGTGCTTCCGAAGTACATGCAGTACCACTTGAGCTAAATCCCCGGCCCAACCTCTGTGGATTTTGAGTAGGAAAATATATAAGTATGCTAAAATTACTTACAGGAGTACCTACTTGCCAAGATAATGATGAAGTGAATATCTAATTATGTAAGAATATCTAACTACTTGTCAAATTAGACCAAATCCATTACCACATAAGGCCAGGAGATACAGAAAATATAGCATTCAAGCAACACCCAAACCTTATGGACTAATACTATCCAAACTCTTAAGAAAGCTCTGATTTTAGTATTAAGCGATGTTGTTTATTGTTGTTGTTGTTGTTGTTTTATACCTCAGTGAAGAATCTGACAAGCAAGAATCAGGTATTCATTGCAAAGATCGTAAGGTATGTGTCTATGTGTTTGTGTATAAATGATTATAATTCAACATTACCAGATATATAGACATATATTATGGTTTCAGTCTACATGTCTCCCCAAAGCATCAAGCAGTCATAGATAAATTAATCTAGAGTGTGTGATGCTAGGTTTAAGGGTATGCAATTACTAAACCACCACAAGTGAGTGATTGCTTTGGCACCACTAATCCCGATAGTATGAAGAAGATAAAAGGAACAGAAAGACACTGTGAAGACTCCTTGTTACTTCTGTCACCCTCCACCACCATGAACTATTCCTCCTTTCCTACCCTGTTTTGGAGCCTGCCAATTATGGATGGAAACTTATATGAACTTTAAGCCAAATAAACTTTTCCCTTTTAATTTTGGGTATCGAGTATTTTGTTTCAGCAATGAAAGAAAAGAAACTAACATGACATATATGTGTGTGTCGATATATATGTATGTGTGTATATATATGTATGTATCTATATACATACATATATATGTATGTATCTATATACATACATATATATGAATTAATGTATGTACACATGTAAATTTCACTTGGATACTATGATGTAGCAAGTACACTACATAGATTATCTATTGTGAAAAATACATAAAGAGAAAATTCATGTATAAAACAAATATAAATGCATAAATATAAGATATACATAAAATTAACTTATTAATCACTTGAGGATAAAAACCAAAATAGGGTTGTGGAATGTAAAATGAGAATAAGTCCTTAAATTATTAAGTTTCTCTAGCTTAGAAGAAAAGTAGCCATTTTTATTATGGTTTGATTCTTTTATAAGTTCAAAGTTGCCATAATAATATGTGATGCTTTTAGTAGAAAAATAAGACATTAAAAATTTAAATATACACTATACCATACTTGTTAAATTATTTACAAATATTTTTATTAAATATTTTATACTTTTTATTTTTATTTCTTCACCAAAATAAATACAAGACAACAAAATATTTTCCTGAATTTTATAAATTTGTTTGTACTATCATTATTTCCTTATTACATTAACTTTTTCATTCAATTTCAAATTTGCTTTCCTTTCCTTAGCAGTATATAAAAGTAGCACTGTATATTATATTGAAATGCTATATGAAAGTATGTCTTAATAAATGCTTTCCTCTCAACAATTTCATAGGGTTTAAAGTAACATTTTTATTCCTTCTTTATCAATCTTGTCAAAATACAACTTTTTATTCTCACATTTCAGAAATGAGCTTAAAGAGCCCTTACTAATTCTACATCAAATAGATCAGCTAAGTGTGTCAAAGCAGTGGTACTCTGATTGGTGGTTGAATATGTGAGCATGGATAGACAAACCATTGGTTTTAATTAGCTCAAAATTCACATATCCATCGTCCCTTCACAATTCCTCACTTCAAAAAGCTAATACAATGAGGAGCATGAGGCTTTTCATTAAAGAGCTACTAATTATTTTTCAATGTTTCTCTTCATTTTTATGACAATATAATTTTCTGATCACATGTATTTTTTAGGAAGTTTAGTTGTGGCACCCAAATTTAGAGACCACAGTCCAGTTTTTTAAATATATATATACACATACACACACACATATATATATATATATATATGTATGCATACACATATATATATATATGAAGAAATATATTGAGAAAATAATGTTAAATGAAACACAGATGCACAAGCTTAAACATTGCATTATTTTCTTCTGTATGAAACTGAAATTATCAATAAAGAGAAAACTGGAAGTTGATTGATAGATACTTCTCAAATGAGAAAGGGATCAAGATGGAGAGAGGTAAAGGGAAGCCAGAGGAAAAACAATTCAGATGTGTCATGTATGTACCAACTTCACAAAAGGAATGCAAATATTATGTACTACAAAAAATTTTAAATTAAAAAGAGTGAAAAAATTAAAATGCTTCTTGCTTTTAGTAAGAAAGGAAAAACTTAAAGCAATGAATTGTTTGATTTTATCTGTCTTCATCCTATGGCATCTGAATTTGAAATGCTACAGCAGTGAACAATTTTTCATCTAAATTTTAAATCAACTGTAATGAAAGTTAATTCATAACAAAGGTTGAAAAATGTCTCACCCTCAGCCCTTTTCCCATATCATTTCCTAAATTTTGGGAGAGTACTGTGAAATGAGTGCATAATCTAAAAACCATAGCTTTTTATTCCATTGCTTGTATATTAACAAAGCAAACGCAAAATCTGGGCATTGCCTCCTGGAAAACAACAAAAGGGATTTCTGGGAACTCTTATATAAAAATCTGTGAAAACCCTTTCAATACTTTCTATTTCCTATTTTAAATCAATAACTTTATGAGATAAAAATTTGTTTGAAATTTGGACATTTCTATGTCACCTAATACAGAATCTTATCTGAAGATTTAAAGTAAGCTGCAAAAAAAAAAATAACTGAAAAGTGTTTAAAACTGTCTTGTCATACCCTTACTTGCTACAGTTGCATTTCGAGGTGCATTGTTATTCGAAGTTACCTAGCACTTCACTGGAAATTGCTCAAAGGAAGAAAAGGTTCCAGGAAAAAAAAAAATGCAGAAATGTATTGAAGGACTTTCTGATTCTGACTCAGAAGCAGAAGCTACATAAAGAAAAATACTTATAATTGTGTTACAATTGGAAGAGGGACTGACATATTCTTTTTTAAAAATTTTGTCTGCTTGCTTCATAATAAAGTTAAAGCTATTTACAGTGTCTGAGTTTTCAGGAGTCCTACTTCACTCTTACTGAGTGATTCTGTTCTTTTCTTTACAATGAGAAAATTATACTTGGAAGCTTCCACAGCATTCAAAGCAAGTGCACCCTGGATGGTTATGTGCATCCAGTATGTAAGTGAAGCCTGATTCTGATCCCCAAATGTGCAGAGGTGTCGGACAATGTGACAACAGATTCAGTGGTAATTAGAAAAGAACTGCTGACACCTTGTACAATGTCACATTTTTCTTAAACTTGGTATTTGATCAGGATGAAGGGTATGAAGTAATTAAAATTTTTACAAGGCCTGTACCTAACAACAACAACAACAACAAAACCCAGAGTAACAACACATGACAACTTCATTTCAGCCACTGGGTAACTGCCTCATCTGGTAAGCCTCTTTGTAATTTAATGGTCCAAAATATGTATTTATTTATCAGGAGCAAATAGTTAAACACTGAAAATGTTTATACTTAAATTTCTATTTCAGAGATGTAAAACTTAAAATATCTTGTTTTTAGTTTGCTTTACTGTTCATTACTTGAATGGTCTGATGATAAATTCTACCTTTAAAACAAATGCCATGGATAATTAAAAACTAACATGTAATATTGTGTATGTGTGTGTACATGTGTATGTGTTTAGGAAAAAGTAAAAATTTATTGAAACACATCCTTATAAACTATCCTAACTAGCTTTCAAAATAAAATATTTGTGTGTAGTTTTGCCCAAAGAATCAAAGGGTTTCACAGATAATTATATAATTTTATCTCTGAAAAGTTTCTCAGTGCCTACTTTCTGGTAGATCAAGTCACACATAATCCTTTTCGGGGTGGGGGGGAGCTAGAATTTTCTCACCAGAGAACCGCATGTTCACCCTTGGAAAACAAGCCTGCTGAGACTTGTCTCCTGTGTCATCACACTAGAAGAGAAGAGGCCTCAACGTGTAAACTGTAGGGGTCCACAATACTGATTATGCCCAAAGCAGGCTGTCAGCAGTGCAGGCTATAAAGAGTTAACCCCTTAAGTGGCTTGAGAAGTGAATCCAGCCAAAACCTAAGTGCCAAAGTCAGAGTAGCTCATACCCAAATTTCAGTCCCACAATTAAAACCTCCCTAACTAGAAAAACAACATTCTAATTACAACCATATATTTTATCTATTCTGATTCCAGAACACTCTCTCTTGTCCTTTACAAGTCTTGCTTGCATTAGTGCCCGTGGTAACTACACACCCGCACGTTCTCACACACAGTTCCCCTTCAGCACAGAGTCTGCCTTTACCCCAGTGATTACCAATAAAAATCAGCTGCTTGGACTGACCAATACTTCTGCTGGAGGAGCAGCCTTGGTCATCCTGGTTTCCTAGTTTCTGTGTCTCCTATGGCTCAGTTCTGTCTTTTAAGTGTTTTGTTGTTTGTTTGTTCTGTCAGTCTTCTGCTATTACCACTGAGCAAAAGATCAGAACCTACTGCAGAAGTCTCTGATAAGAAACAACATCTAAGATCTGAAGTGTAATTAGTACAAAACAAAGCATACAAATAGAAATACTATTCACTTGAGTTGTATTAATTTTAAAACCCGTATCATTTTATTTTTGAGAATCACACACTTGTGGTATTCTTTCCATGTTAAAATAAATGAACTTTCTATGATGATTAGCTGAGTCTTATGGAAAACACATTATAGGTACCATAGTTATTATTTTGCATAACTCAGTGCTTTGGGAAGGTGACCTCAAAGCTTCTGTATTTAGTGGAAGCCCAGTATTTAATATTTCTCTTTATTCACATTAGTGGTGCTTCCTGGCTTGCTGTACATAATAAAATGAGGGATTTAAATTTAAAAAGAATATTTCATTGGCTTCTCTATAATGACAAGACTTTTTCCCTATACTGGGGACCAAACTCAGGAACTTGTGATTGACTGGCAGGTGTGCTGTCACTGAGCTACATTCCTAGCCCATCTATCATGACAAGAAAATAGCTCATAGAAATATTGACTCTATCCTGAGAGAAAGTCTTAGGAGGAAAATAAACATAGGAAAAAGTACATGACTAGAGGAGAAAACGAGTTTTGCATAGTGGAAAAGCAGATATTGCTTATCCATATGTACTGTGCTTCGCTCCTCATTAGTTAAAAAATCCTTCAGAGCTGACTGATTGTTTCGATTCATGAGATGTAAAACCAGTGTCTTCAAACAGAAAAGCTAAGAATTATGAGAAGAGAATGATCCCTATAGAGATGGAGGTACTGCAACCAAGACCAGAAAAGATTGTGACCTTAATGTGGCTGATTATTTTGGCCATGAATTAGTCAGAGATTTGCTTTACGCACACATGACTGAATGGACTTTCATTTAACCATGAGAGGTATGGACTGTACTTATTAAAAGCAAAGATTCTACAGTGTAATGTCTCAATGAAATCTTTCCCTTCTCAGCATTAAAAACATGGTTAAACCAGGAAGATTAAGGTATTTTGAGACAAATACAATATAGAATGGTTTGACATTATTGTTAGTTATGCTCCAAGCATTTACTTTTAAATACCGAGACCACAAATTTTCTCAGGAAGAGTTTCATGAAGAAGCCACTTTTTCTCTCAATGTGCTCATAATTGCACTTCCATGACTGTATAAACTTGGTTTCTGTCAATGTAAAAAGGGGAGGAAGTTGGGCCGGAGATTTAGCTCAGTGGTTCCGGCGCCTGCCTTGCAAGGACAAGGTCCTGAGTTTGATTCCCAGTAACCACATATAATGCTGGGCATGGTGACTCATGCCCACCAGCAATCAATACCACATACCACAGTGCCAGGCATGGTGGCTCACGCCTGTAATCCCTACACTCAGGAGGCAGAGGAAGGAGGATTGCTGAGTTCAAGGCTTGCCTGAGCTATATAGTGAGCTCAGAGCCAGCCTGAAGTACAAAAACTACCCTGTTTCAAAAGGGGGGGGGTAAGCTTTAGAAAGTATGACTGTTTTTGTAGAATGGGAAATTCCCAAAGGAAATCTGGTGTGGGAATGTAATGAGGAGAAGGAATAAATATGATTCTGAAAGAAAATACAAGAGCATGTATATAGAGGGTGGGGAGTTGTGGGTGGGTAGGGAAATGGGTAAAAATGAGAATTAAGTTTTGTCATATATTGGTACAAATTCCCCAATGTTATGTGTGATTGTGAGGTGTATATAAATTGTACCAATAAAGAATTCAATTTAGGGCCGGAGGGTTAGCTCAGTGGTTCCGGCACCTGCCTCGCAAGAGCAAG
>PVIC010028562.1:0-23122 GCA_004025085.1 Thryonomys swinderianus
TGACACACAGAAAATAAAACAAAAACAGCAATGAAAACAAAATTTTTCTGTGATTTTGAATGTGCGGTTGTCTACCAGGATTTACCACCTAGGGCAGTTTCCGGGATAAGTCATGTCCCTGCTCTTGCAGACTCTCCTCTGCCCGACAGCGGCACCCTTGAGCAGTAGGATCAGGATAAGAGAGCCAATGCTGTGACTTCGAAGTTCAGAGTAACCCAGGCTGAGCACAAGCTTTGCTTTTGGAGCAGGACCCGTGTCCTTCAGCCCAGATCCTTCTTGGGGGGCTCTTTCCAGCCTCACCACTGTTCCCTGACCATACACGCTGTCTCCTGTGGTTGTCTTTCACCCAGTCACTGTGGGAATGTAGTGGAAATCCTGTAATAAAGCCACCCTGTGACTGCTCTGAGTCCCGGCTCCAAACTTCAACCCCTTTCCAAAATATCATCCAAATACACTCTCTAGGAGGTGGCAAGTGCTCGGACAGTCACTCACCAGGACTCACCTGTCAAAGGAGTCACACGTGAACCGAATCCCACATTCTTTCTGCAGCTCGTAGCACACACTGACCGATTTGGTCACTTTGTTTCTTCCAAAAGCCCGTTGGCGCCTCTAGCTTTCACTGTTTTGTTTTCCAGGACCCATGAGCTGGGAGCCAGGAAGAAAGTGCAGATTGTCCCTTCCCTTCTCTGTGTTGTGTTCTGTCTTTTCAGTTTTTTTGTGCAGTGGACCCTTGGGTTACGACAAGCCCATCATATGAACAACTTGGGTTATAACTAGAATTTTAGTTTTAACTTGTGAACAAAGTCTTGAGTTACAACTTGAATGCTGGCTCTTTGTGTTTCTAGATGGTCTCACATACACATTTAACTCCTAACAAGTTCTGGAAAGAACACTACAACATCTTTCCCGTGTGGGGTTAACTGAGAAATCCTGAGCGAATATCCCTCTAAGGACACTGGGATCTATCTGTATACAGGATGGAGTCTTTGAAGGCTGTATAGGGGAGTCTGAGCCTTCAGATGACCAGCTTGAGTTACAACTAGTCCTCTTGAATGAAATGGGTTTGTAAATACAGTGTCCACTGTAGTTATTAATTTTCCTATCAGATCCTTCTTGGTTTTCATGGATCTGCTTTTCATTCTTCCCAAGTTACTACTTTCTGGTATCCGGGTTCTGAATGTTGGAGAGGCTGAGTTGTTGTTTAATCCAGTGCACAAATCTTATAGCATAGTTTACTGAATTTTTGTGGATGTATTCATCCACAAGTACTTATGATTTGTTATTATTATTGTATGGTTACTCACACAAAATTCCTTCATTATTTTGAGGATCAGTAACACTGTCCTGCTGGGATCTCCCTGGAGCTGAAACAAGACAAAACAGAATCCAAAAGTGAGAGAGATTTTACAGTCAAGTTGTGCAAATAGTTCCTGGGAGTTTACAGCTCATCAAACCACTTGGATTGAGACACTGTATATGTTTTTTTTTTAATTTGAGACAAGGTCTCGCTTTGTAGTTCAGGCTGGCCCTGAGCTCACTATGTAGCCCAGGCAAACCTCAAACTCAGCAGTCCTCCTGCCTCTGCCTCCTGAGTGCTGGGATTATAGGTGTGAGCCACCATGCCCGGCACTGTGGGGTGTGGTGCTGATTGCTGGTGGGCGAGAGTCACCACGCCCAATATCCTATCATTGTATGTGGTTACCAGGATCACACCAGGGTCCTTGCCCTTGTGAGGCAGGCACTGGAACTACTGAGCTAAATCTCCAGCCCCACTGTTTATGTTTTTTAAAAAGAAAATGAAACAAATAGGCATATTAGACCCAACATGATATTTTTCTTTGTTTTTCAGTTTGTGAAAATAAATGAATTGATTTCCCTCTTGCCAGCAAGCTGGTTGAGGTTCAGAGGGCTATGAGAATTAAGAGGGATGTGGTGTTGAGGGACTTGTGTACAGGTGAGATGAATGGTGGAGGTTGGGTTTAAAGTCAAAGACCAATTAGAGAAGCAGCACCAGTAAAATATCCACACACCTCTCTCTGTGTCTGTCTGTCTATCTGTCATCTATCTTTTATCTATTATCTGTCTGAAGGAATTTGATTTGTTACAGACATTTGACACTACATAATTGTTAGAGCAGGCTAAGCAATTTCTGTATGTTCTTTGTTTTCTTGTCTAACTTTGAAGCTTGAAATCCACGTCAGGCAGCTGAGAGGGAAGATGGATATAAAGTCAGTGTGATAAAAAGCTAAAACCTGAAACATGTGGCTTCACTTCTTCAGGGTGAATCAGTCAATAAATAATGTGGCTGAGCTAGAAAACGGCTGCTTTTCACTTGGGCCAATCAAGTCAGCCCCAGAATATGGCTGGCCCCCTTTACAGGAAAACTATGAGACATGTACTTCTAGGAAATGTAGATCAGTTTAGCTAAGTTTAACCACATGACCTGAATTGTTTACGAGGTAAAATATTTCAGTTAAAGAGTTGGTTTTTTTTTTTTAAATCACTAGCCTAATGCATTAATTCCACAGATTCTTTTTTTCTGCTTTTGAAATAAATTCTATACTTATGTTTATATTTTCATTGCCTATTTATTTTGAGATAATGAGAAGTATGTGTAGTGTTTAAGAGAAGTGCCAGATGAATGAGTCCATGAATGTACTGCTCTCCATGTGAGTCATATAATGTGCTTAAAATACAGAAGCCATGCTTGACTTTGTAATATTTGAAAAGTGTATAAATAATAATACACAGTCTTCAGTGTGTGAAAATTGTGACTAGATGATGTGATACGAAGAAGAAAGGAATAGAACAATGAATATTTCTGTTTCTTCTTTTTCTTTTTTTTTTTTTGGTGGTACCAGCTACCGAACTCAGGAGCTTGTGCTTCCAAGGTAGATGTGGTACCACTTGAGCCAACTCTCCAGCCCTGTTTCTTCCTTTTCTTGATAATGTTGGACTTGAGGTTCAAGAAACAGGTAGTTTTTCTTTTGTTCATATTTCTTTTCATTCGTATAATGCAAAAAAATCACCTTTGGAGATGTAAAGCGTTCATTTTTCAAGAAGTGAACATAGAAGGGAAACAGAATGCCAGTATTTAGTACATAGCTCATTATCAGTTCTGTAATTTACCCGACACACACAGGGTGGTGTCACCTCATATCCTTGCTACTGATCTTTCATACCTCCGTCCTGGTTTTGGTGCTTGTGCTTGTTTTGCTCCATCTGCATTTCATCTGTTCAGAATACTTTCAACCTTTCCATATAACAGGCTTTGGGAAGGTTTGTTTGCTTTTCTGTGAGAGAAAATGACAACGGACGGCCTGGACAGTCTAGAAGCGAATGCTTTCTGGAGCGCCTATTCCGGACAGGCGATCTCTGTCACAATGGTGGAGCCATTTTAAAGCACACTTAAAGAGCACAGACTAGTGTAAATGTGCAATCTGCTAATTTATAAACAAATGGCAGTATCCCGAGGACTAGCCTCTTACTTGTGTATTGAAGAGGAAGCACGCTGTCGTTTAAAGCTAAATTATCAGCTCCGCATCCCAGCCCCACGTCCTGCTGAGTGCTTGAGGAGTTATGTCAACCCGTGGCAGGCATCATATTTCTATTTCATTTTCACAATCATCCCAGCTTTATTCACAAGGAATTTTAGGCACAACAGAAAAATGCAGCCATACAAAAGAAATAATAAGTAATGGAGAGAATGGGCAATATAAAATTCCCAAAGAGTGAAGGTAAAGAGCAGACTGACACACACAGTTCAGAGGTATAGTTCTGTACTATTTCTAACCTTCTTAGTACAAAAACCAACATTGCAGTGAAATACTCTGCTGACAGCTGTGCCTACGCGATGTAGCTAGTGTGGAACACTCCAAGGTACACATGGGCATAATGTGTGACGACTTGGTTTGATCACGGACGAATTAGCCTCTTCCCTCACTACGAAGAAGGGACACAAATATGCCCTTCACTTTCAGGTTTGATTGTTTTCTTCCTTGCTTAGCTATCTCAAGATATTTACCAAAGTAACAGGTGTTTTGTTTAAACCAGTGCTTTGATAACTTGCTCCAATATTTGCAGAGTAGTAGGCTGACACTGAACTAACAGTGGGGTTATGGTTATGCTTTTGCTTAAGATGCTTTTTTTAATATACAGAAACACAATGTGCTTTCCACTTTATTCAAAATAATGGTTTATTGCTGGTTGAGGGGAGATAGAGGCTAACTTTGGAATCAAATATTAGAAGTTTGTTGGTCAAGAGGCTGTGTTCAGTTTCTATATGGGGAGAAATATGAAACCTTTTATGCATTGGCATGGCCAAGGGCAAAGAAGTACCCTTCTTCCAAGGACGTTTAGCAGAAATTGCACACAACATTTTCTATACATTTACATAATATTTGCACTTACATCTCATTAACTAAAGCTGCGTGACATGACTACATGTGATTGCAAGGAAGGTTGAGAAATGTAGCCTTTCCCCAGTATCCTTCTGGGTTTTTACTAAGGCAAAAGAGATAACAGAGATTTGGGAACCATTAGTAGCCTCTGTAACAGGGAAAAAAGTGATTTTTCTCTGATTCCATTAAAATTGGAAGAACACTTAGATCTAGGCAGAGAGGGGAAGAGGTGACTGGATATTCAGTTAGGAAAAATAATGGGGAAGGAAATTTGGGATTCATCTCGTATAGACATTGCTAAAACCATGAGATTGAATGGTAATTAATTAGAGAAGAAAGTGCACAGAGAGCAAAGAAGATCCAGGACTACTGAGATTTGGGACAAGTTAACAATGACAGTTAAGAGAAGATCTGTGCCACGACATTAAAGAGATCTCCAAGTCTATTGCACAAGGAGAAATGTGAAGAGAGGTTTATAAAATCTGAATGAACAAAGTGTCTCCAGAAAGAGAAAAGTATCCTTAGAATGAGAGATGATGCACTACACCTATATTACGGCTGCAAGAACATAGATGCGTGGAGAAATTTGAGGCTGTGGGAGAAGACTGATAAATGTGGGAACTATTTTCTTGGAAAAGTCACCAGCATTTGATCCAGGGCATTTGACCCAAGCATTGTAAGAGAAAGGAAGGAGAAAAGAAAACTTAATTGCAGTGGAAGTAAAATATATAGGCTCTAGATTAAATGTAATTATGGAAATGTGGATATAGTGCCCTTTAATTGAAAGTATTTTTTTCAATGAAATACAAAATTGTCTGTTGAGAAGAAATTAGAGGCGAGAGGGGATATGTTGATAGTTATATTAAAGGGTGGAAAACTGAACCCACCAAAAATGAGTAAGAGATGCTGCCAGACTGAACTTTAAGGAGACTTATGCTATTTTTCCAGATATGTTTTTCTTCAGCCATTATCATCTTGTTGGATATAGATATGAAACTGGAAGAAAGTTTAGGCAGAATTAGGATTTTTCTAGGGAAATAATATGAAAGGAAAACAATACTGAAATAATTTTACAAAAGGAGAGCTATGTGATATTACTTGAAATATAAACTGGATAAGAAGGCAGAAAGGGGGAAAGGGAGGAATTATGGACAGTAAAAATTAATGTGGATGGTAAAATACGGCTCACCAAAGACATCTGTGCCCTGAAA
Organism: Thryonomys swinderianus; assembly: GCA_004025085.1. Lineage (NCBI taxonomy): Eukaryota > Metazoa > Chordata > Mammalia > Rodentia > Thryonomyidae > Thryonomys > Thryonomys swinderianus. Next base: position 5,612 of record PVIC010028562.1, read on the forward strand.
ACTTCAAAATCTATGCTAGGATATGTTTATGGCACAAGGGACTTAGCAGGTATAATTATGACTATAGATCTTGAGATGGGAAATATTACCCTGGATTATCTAAGCAGCTCTAATGTAATCATGAGACTTTAAACGTACTGCATCTTTTCTAGTTGCTAGAGCAGGAGTCACATGACAAGAGAAGGCTGGAGAGAGCTGAAGCATGAGAAGGGGGTGCCATAGCTCATTGGCAAGGAAGACAGTGGCTGCCAAGCAAGGAAAGGCAAAGGGAGTCTGGAGGCTGAGAACATACCTAGCCGAAAATGAGGATGGAGTCTTAGCATTGCACGGAAACAAATTCCACCAGCAGCTCATGTGAGCCTGGAGATGGAAACGTCTTGAGTCTTCAGATAGCACTGATTTGGGCACTGTGAGAGAGAATTTTGTAAGCACGGGACCATCTGAGACACACTGCACGGCCTTCTGACCCTTGGAGGTTGTGAGATAATAAATGGCTTATTTGAAGCCATAGAAATTGTGGTAATTTGTTACATCTGCAAGGCCACACTAAGACAATTGAGAATTGCTAAGTAAGAGCAATCTTCTATCAGAGAGGTAAAAGATGAATGTTAGTTACCAAACTAACTAAAACAGATGGATTTGGTTAGATAGCAGGAAATTAGAAATTGAAATTTTCGGTGATGCAGTTACTGAAGAAAAGCATTGTTTGAAATGAGGTAGAATATTTGGGGCCGGAAGTGAGGAGCCGGGTCTGTGATCTTATGTAAGTGATAAAGCAGAGTGAGGTAGTAATTAAGTGCTTAACACTTTCCAAATTAGGATTAGTGACCAGGGGTAACTGCAGGATCACAACAGAGAAATAATAGTGAGGAGGTATGTGTGTGTGTGTGTGTGTGTGTGTGTGTGTGTGTGTGTGTGTTACAGAAGCCTGATGGAATACTCTTCAGTAAGTTGGAACTCTTATAGAAAAATAATATCCCAATTTGGGGGGGGGGAGGACATTTGTAGAAAGACACATTTGGGTGTCATAACATGGAAGTGTAGGAGGAGGAAAAGGGTCGTGATTCAGACACGAGGGCAAATAGTTTTTTTTATAGGCCATCTTTAGTTCGGAGAGGCAGGGGAAGGCGGAGAAGAGGACAAGAATACAATACTGAGAGCAGCAGAGTTTGAAAGATAGCAAGGGGCGGAAATGGTTTAGAGTGCACAGGTCTGATTTTGTGAATGAAGCACTTCTTGTGAATGAAATAAGAAAGGAAAACCTGATGTGGTGCAACTTTTGATAGTCTTCGAAAACAAGTAATTCTAGTTCAGTCTGAGAATTGATCTTTTAGGTGGGGAAACCTTGTATACTATTAGTGGGAATGAAAATTAGCCGGGTTTACCACATGATCACTCATTACAAGTTTGTGATGTAAATGCCAAGGAAGTGAAATCACTCAGTTGAAGATTTACCACGTATCATGTTCATTGCACTGTCTTTCATAGTCAATTTAAATGCCCAACTATGAAATGGACAAAGTGTTTAGATATGCCTGCCAATGTCTGTCTATTTTCTATCATCCGTCCATCACTGATACATTGTATTTTGTATGTGTGCATGAATGTGTAAACAATGGAATATTATTCAACTTTTAAAAAGAAATTTCAAGGTTTGTAATTATATGCATGAAAAGGAGGAACATTATATTAAATGAAATTTTTCTGATGTAGAAAGCAATTACTGTGTGATCTCAGATAATATATGGACTCCAAAACAGCCATTTTCTTAGAAACAGAGTAGAATGGTAGTTACCAAGGCCAGGGCAGATGCTGTCAAAGGGTACCAGGGTTCAGAGATCAACTGTACAGCATGGTGATCATAGTCAGTAGTAAAATATTTGAAGTTAAAAGGCTACTCACCATAAAAATGATCCATTTGCAAGGTGATAGTTAGGTTACTTAAGCCCTGATTTAACAATTTCACTGTGTATATTAAAATATCACGCTGTAGGCTGTGCAGTCACATCCTGTACTTGTGAAGTGTATTGTGATAAGTCCGATGGGGGATTTGCTGTTTTAGGAGTAGAACACTGAGTAGGGCTGCAGTACAGCCTGGAGCGGCTTTGGGCCTCGTGTTTGGAAACAGCAGCAACAGCAGTCAGCCTGATGTGTTAGAAGCTGGAAAATGGCCACTTCGAGACACCACTGATGAGACACAAGCATGGGTAATGGGGCTTCTTATACTCCCTTCACCTTTTAACAGAACAGAGAGTGAAAACTTTCTACACACAATGAAAAATAATATATCCAGACTTTCAACGTTTGTTACTTTTTAAATGCTAAGGATCTGCATTACCACTTAGAACCAGGTTCCTTTACATCAATACTTTCATCCTTTACTGACTTTCTGAAGAAGCAAATTAAACTAGATTAATCACTCATGCTGTCTGTCCTAAAGAGTCTTGGGCCGGAGATTTATCTCAGTGGTTCCAGCGCCTGCCTTGTAAGCACAGGGTCCTGAGTTGATCCCAGGTAACCACATACAACAGTACCAGGGGTGGTGACTCACGCCCACCAGCCATCAGTACTACACACCATACTGCCGGGCGTGGCAGCTCATGCCTGTGATCCTAGCACTCGGTAGGCAGAGGCAGAAGGATTGCTGAGTTCCAGGGTTGCCTGGGGGGGAAAAAAGTCTTATTTTTAACTTAAGAAAAGCTATTTTCTAAATATGATTGCCTCTTTGTAGTAAAAAAGTTCAGTAGGAAGTATATATCTTAATATTTCTAGATATTAGTTCTCTCAAGAGAGTGCTTAGAAGTTTGTAAGGGCTTATTATTTCATTTGGGGATTCCAGAGACTGGTTTTTCCTGAACTGTTACTGCCTCTCTTTCCATAGTGATGAATAACTCTACAACAGTGTCATTGGGGAAGAAGGAGGAGATAAAGTTCGTATTCATCAGGAAATCCTTGGCCCCATATCACTACATATTACTTTCCCCAAAAGTGATGAATAGCAATATAACAGGTATATAATTTAAACAGTATAGAATCTTAAGTGATGAAAATAGGATGATGTGACTTTCAAGGCATGTGATTTGGACAGGAATAAAGTAATAGAAGATCAGATACTAGCAGAATATGATCTTTTAAATCTATAAGTCCACATTAATGCTAATACATAGCACTCAGAAAAACATAATTTAGGAGTGAAAATTAGATGAGCTGGTTGGAATGAGACCAGACTGTAGTCGTGGATTCTGCTTTTGACCATTGTACATCATGGGAAGGAGTTAGATGTTAGCATTTTGCTGAAATGGAAAGGTAGAAAAGATAAGTGCTTCTGGCATTCTTTTGAGAAATTTTAGTTTAACTATTTCCATCTTAGAAGAAAGTGTTTTTCACTTCTTTATTGTTCTAGGATGAAATAATTGGCTTCCCCCCCCAAAATAGCCTCATCCTATTATGATACTTCTCAAATGATGTACCAAGCTTAGTACTATTACTCACATTTCATTTGGAACCGTAAGTTCAGACCCATTAATAATAAATTCTTATTAACCTTTTCTAAAGGACAAGGGTGAAACTTTCCTGACAGCTGGATTGATTTCCATACTTGAATATCTTTCCATTGATCAACTGTTCAGAGAGCCTTTCAAGTAAAGACCAAGTGTTTTGATTCCACTTCCTTTTGTTTCATTATTTAACCTCTAACAGTCTGTGCTATTCACATTAAGTATGTTATTCAACACCGAACTGATGTATACTGTTTTGAAGCTCATACAGTCCCGGGCAGAGAGCGGGAAATTTCCATAGGAAATTTGGTGTGGGAATGTAATGAGGGGAAGGAATAAATATGACTCAGAAAGAAAATAAAAGAGTATGTATAAAGGGGGTGGGGAGGTGTGGGTGGGTAGAGATATGGGTAAAAATGAGAATTAACTTGTGTCATATTCTGGTACAAATTCCCCAATGTTATATGTGATTGTGAGATGTATATAAATTGTACCAATAAAGAATTCAATTAAAAAAAAAGAACAACTTGCAAGGGTATGTGATATTGATACTTTACTACATTGTATTTTAGGAGAAAAGATATTTTATTTATTTTAGGTTTAGGAGAAAAGATATTTTGAGAGTGACATATGGAGAGGGAGCAAACTTTAATTAGGATTTTTCATGCTTCCCTTCAGAGTACACACTAAGTTGTGGTCCACACAGTTTATTCCTTATCTTCTTACTCTCTGAGCGGTTGATTACACCAACTGTGATAGGCTGGAGTGAAATCAGGACAAACATCTACCCAGCATCCATTGTGCTCGCCCGTCTACCTTGGGGTGACCAGTTATCTGACTGTGGGGAGAGCCCTATGTACAGGAAGGAGACTTTGGTTGAGCTGCAATATCCTGCTTCAGCCGGCGATGTGGTAAATTGCTTTTCTGCTTCGATTCAGCCAAGAGTTTTCCGGAGCCAATAATGGTACTGTAAGAATCCAAGCTTTTCTGTGCTACCCTTATCATATTTTCTCAGGAAAAGTGCACACTGGCACTTAGTTCTTATTAATAGCCCAATTACCAGCCCGTGGGTGAGGCGATCTTTATATCTATTTATGTGCTGCCTATTATGCTTTCAAGCAGCTCAGACGAGAAAAGAAGGCTAAAATTTCCAAGTTAGTTAATAAGACATAAACCCAACCTATTTCTACTTCTGAGTAATCATTTGTAAGTCACAAAAGGTTTAGCACTTTTTTTTCTTAAAATAAAACTTGAACATCATCTATACACGTAATCGGTCTTTCTGAAGATGACAAAGTAACACAGTAAAGGTTCTCTGAAAAGACTGGCTTTATAGACGAGGGGTTTAAAGTTATGTACTCATTTCCCAGGTCTCACACAATCGCTTTCACATTTTTAGCACGACCATAGATTAAAGATAATTTCCCTGGCTTTCTAAGCATATCAATATTTATTGAAATGTGAAATAAATATGCTTGAATGTTTCACAGAATTCAGAGCGGAAGAAGTCTCCGTGTGTACAGCTGTAATGAATGGGCTGCATATTGTAGGTGACACAGCCTGTGGCTCTAGGAACAGAATCAAACCGGACGAGATAAAAGACTGACTTGACACAGCAAGAGTTTGTTTACCTTCCAAAGAAATACCTGCCTCGTTGTGCTAAAACAGCCCTTGTCTGCCCGGTGTTGTTCTGATTTGGGTGTGTTCATTCTGCCCTGGTGTACATCATTTTCAAGAATTTAAATCATTTTTAAGAGTGGGTACTTAGGAATGTTAAAACATTACCAGGTACTGAGATGCTATCAGTGACGCGTCTCACCACCAGTAAAACATTCTGTCTTCCATTAGCAGGGGTGAGGGACTCATTCCACAAGGCTTCATTTGCCATTTAATAAATAGGGGACACTGTTCCAGCTACTGAGGATAAGAGGAAGAGCGAAGTAAATACGAGTCCTGTCTCTAGGATCTATAGTACCTAAGAGAAGACAGGGTCAAAATTTCCATCACAAAATGGCTAGAGCGACCATGCTTTCTAGTTACCATCTGACTCAAAGCCTTTTCTCATTGTATAACTAACCAACAGATCTTTTCAAAATATTTCTTGCTCAGACCATGACAGTTACCCTAGAAAATGGATATATAAATATAAAGGAGGAACGAGACATCGTTAATAAGGAGGCTCAGAGAAGCCTCGGGTGACTCTTACTGCTTAGTTTTCTGGTCACGAGGAGAGAAGGACTAGACGGAAGTGGAAGCCGGAGGCTCTCGTGGGTTCCTCTCACTCCCAGGCAGCAGGTGTCTGTGTTTCCTCGTTTTTACTGAAACTATGTGAGTGTTTAATTTTAGATGAGGTGTTATACAAGCTAAAACATAAAGTTTTTGAATGATGAAATTGAGGATAAGTAAGTAAAAACGCACATACACAGGTAACTACCCACACCAGCGCGAGTCCAGTGAGAAGCAGCGTAATGTTTCAAATTCCGAAGACTTCAGTTTTAACCCCAGCCCTACCGTGTTTCATTTGCTTTGGGCGAACCCTGAATGAGTTCCTCAAGCTCCAAGCCTCAGATTCTTCTTTTCATGAAAAGAATTAATGTATAAAGCTATCCCCCAAAGTGCCAGCATGTAAGAAATGTCACTGTAAGTTATCGTAGTATTATTTGTGTTGTTTGCTTCTCGAATCGTATTTAAACAAAATGCTAGCATGTATTGTGTTAGCTGTCCATGACTGCAACAAAATTTCTGAGATCATCACCTCCAAAAGAAAAGAAGTTTGTTTTGGTTCACAGTTTCTGTCTGTGGTTGGTTGCCCATTGCACGTGGGCCAGTGGCGGAGCGGCCTGGGCGGTGGTGGGCGTGTGTGGAGGGAAAAACTGCCCAACTCACGGAGGCTGGAAATCAGAGAGGAGGATGAGGGCCCAGGGTCCCACTAGCCTGTGGAGGGTCTGTCTCCATAGGGACAGCATGTCCCCGACTAACAAGGCCCCACTTCTAAAGTGTTCACCATTTCCCTGTCGTTACACGGGTTGGAGAGCAAGTCTTTAATACATGGACCTTCAACGGACATTTATCTAAATAGAAAGAATAATTAAAATACATTTATTGAGAATAATTTAGAATACTTCAAATTCTTACCTCCTTCTTAGAAAATTATCAAGGGGAAGAATGCATTATAGTACTTCCTTGGATCAGCTCTATCTAATTACCAGCAGTTGGGAAGCGTCACATAAGAAACGCATGTTCTCGTACAGTTTTGCAAGCTCAGAGTCTGGTTACACTCTCTCCGTGGATGATCTACAAAGAGGGCTTATTGCCTCCTCCCAGTTTTTGGTGACTTCAAATGTTGCCTGACTTGTGGCTGAAATCTAGTGTTTTTTTTTTAATATTTACAATTTTAATGTGTAAAAATACTCTTAAAAAAGAAATTTTTTTCTCTTTTCCACAATCCATCCTGTCATAATTTTAAATAGATCTTTGCATCTACATCTTGAAGTAGTATTCTTACATTACAATTTTTATTTGTTTCAGAAACCATATCTTGATTTTTTATAGATTCCTGTAATAAATATTCTCAATATTCCCTCCTCTCTCCAATTTTTTATTGTCATAATTTTCTTGCATTTGTATATCAACAAAATCATTTTAAAAATCTAAACTTAAAAATTTAAATTTTAATGATAATACACATTAAAGCAAATGACAATGAATAATCGCTATACTTTTATATGAGAAAGTTGTGAAGCAATTTGGAATATGAGACAGTCATTTATATATAACAGGCACAAATTAACATATGTGAGGATATTATTAATTTGATAATTAGAGAAATATATGGACTTCAATAAGGTAGTGAAAATGGAAAGTATTCATTAGTTTGAAGAAATAGACATAATTTTTAAATAGATAAAAGAAAGGAAACTAAATAAATTCCGTTAAAAACAATCAATTCAAACAAAAAATAAAGCAAAAAGATGACTAGAGTTTCATAAGTGAGTAGAGTAAAATCCTGTAATAAATGTGTTTAAAAGTCTCAAATTTAATCCAGTAAGACTCACTGGCAGTGTTTACAATACTTTGACCATCTCGAAAACAGAGAATTTAGAATGTATAGAAATTAAAGAATAAGAAAATCAAACAAAAAAGAATTATAACTTTAATATCAGTTGTATTACAAATATCTTGAAAGGAAAAGAAAATAAATAATGAAGATAACATTACATATAAACAAACTAGAAGATAGAAATAAAAAGAATATAATTTTTTCAGTATTAGAGATAGTTTCTTGAAAGAGAAAATTCTCACTTTTTTAACTGCACTGATACTGATGAAACAGAATTTCTCTTGGAACACTCCACATGAATTGTAAAAAGCCATTGGATATATTATGATGGATACATTTGTTGTGCTTGTTAAAAATAACTGTTGAAATAATAAAAAAGACAAAAAATAATATATTAACAATGAATGGAAAGAAACACAAAGAAATAAATACATTGAAACAGCAAACCAGAAAATAAATACTGAAAAAACCCTTACTCAGAAATATGTATTCTGGACTCATTTAAAGAAAACTAGCATATGTTACTTGAGTATATAAAATAAGACTTTAAAAACTAAAAACATATCAGACTTTCCAGTTATATAGTAACATATATTTCACTTAAAATATAAAGCAAGATTTCAGTGAGTTTGAGAGAAAACATTTTGATTAGCTACAAAGACTATGGGAATTGATCTCTTTTGTGAATTGGGATTTATAGTTTTGAACATCTTCTTGGCCTATATCAGCAAACTAGCTGACGTGTATTTAATGTTCTGAAAAGGAAAGGCAGCATCAAGAGATCTGACAGGAAGGAAGGAAGATGATATATGACCCACAACGGTGCTTCTGGAACCAATGGGTCCACCTAAGGTCTTGGGTAAATACAGGGCTTGGACTCAGTTGGTCTGGGTGGGTCTTGAAAGTCTGCATTTCTAAAACATGCTTCATTCATACAACACACACTGATCCATGTCTCACGCTTTGAGCAACCATGCCCAGAGCAGTGTCATGAAGTCATAGCAGTGTTCACTCAAGAACCTCTTAGATACTCAGCATCTCGAGTTATTGGGTTAGAATCTCTGGGGATAAGATACAGTAACATGTGAGCCTGCTCACTGAGGCTTGAAAACTTTTGATCTGGAGCAATTTTCACAGAAATAGCACATGTAGTCACTTGTGGCTGAGTCAGTGTGTATGCGTGTGTGTGTGTGTGTGTGTAAAAGAAGTTTTTTTTTTGTTCTTCAAAAGTATAAATCTCTTGGGTGACAGAGTAAATAGTGTAGAACTTAGAATACTAGATACGTTTGATAAACACATTTTTTTCTTTCTAGTTAAAGAGAACTGAAAAGCCCCTACACGGAAACTAAATACATTGCACGTGGTATATGGAGACACGTGGTTTCTTGGGATTGATTTAACCCAAGCCAGCTGTTACCTCCTCCAAGAAGTATCACAGAGTATCGCAGTTACTGATTTTCTCTCTCGTGATCGGAGAGTGATTGTTAACCTGGGAGTGGAAAAATATTGCTTCAAACAGAGACAAAGAAACTCTGTAGAAGCAGTTGACAGAAGAAAATCAGGACGGCGGCCAGAGTCAGAGTTTGAGCAGGTGCTGGTACTGCTGGGCCAGAGGAGTAATCCTGCAAAATGGCTGAGTCATCCGGCACCGCCCAGCACATCAGAGACCGGAATAAGGTTATTCCAAAAGCTCAGAGGTGAGTGCCAGGTTTGCAGGTGGCCACAGAGAGGCTGTACCTGGGTCTGGGCTCCTCACAGTTCCTTGAAGTTGAGGATACAGAAGCTTCTCCCGGCAGAATTACTCAGGGAGGAAAAGGTGTTGGAGTGGGATGTAAAGAGTGAAAAATAGACTCATGAAGTTTGAATTTAGAATTGAGTATGTAGACAAAGAGGTTGCTTTTAGAGAAAATGAGTTGCTTTAGATAGTGCACTTTTTCCTGCTTTTAAGGGAATATAGAAGTCTAAAAGTTTTTTAAGAAGCCACATTCATTTTTATGTTTTTGAGTTGAGTGCAAATTTCACCACCTGAGGTTTTCTGCACATGTATATAGCATAGTCATAATCATGAATCAACTCGTGAAAAGAACAATATACTATTTTTCTCTTTTGCATAGTTTTACCAATAAGGTTGCTGTCTTCCATTTTGTATTTTTTTGAACCATGATAAATTGACTTGAAAATTCTTCAAGAAGATACATAGTATAGGTATAGGTATACAGGTATACAGAGGACCAGATAAAGTCTGTCCTCTAATAATCAGGATGTGTGTAAATTTTCTCTTTTCAGGCTACATGGATACTTGATTTAGGGTGGATGGGTTTAAGTTCTATAAATGTTACTTTCTATAACTATTTCTGCATCTTAAAAACGATGACACGAACAATGTCAACCATGAGGGATTGTTGAAAATATTGAGAGTTCTCAGACATTCTGCATTGCTTGAATCTGGAAAAGGTGCCACAATAATATTTTATTTTCAGGAAAACATGTTATAAAAGGGAAAGATCAGCAGAAGTCTTGCTTTGGTATACATGTTTTAAGTGTTTTTGTCTTGGACATTTTAGTAAAAGTAATAACATATCTATATTTTATGTTTTTCTTGGAAAACATGGAAATTGTTGAGATTTTTATTCTCTTTCTGATAAACTGGATTCATCAACTACATATATTTTATATATATGTATATGTATATATATATATGTCTCAGAATCTCACTGGCACTGTTTCATTTTTTGTGGTCATTTAGAGGAAAATAATTTAAAGGGTTGTACTGCGATCATTTAATCTGAATGAAATAGCTAGAACAAAAATATCTGAGAATTTCAGTGACTCTAAGGTGATTTAGTAGTTGACTTTTCTACTATCTTTCAAAATAATCTGAAATTCAGGCCTCTTTAATTAGAAGAACCTGGCTTTGACCATAGGTTCAATCATATTATGCATGGAAGTTAAAAAAATAGAAATGGCATAAGTTGGCAAATTAAGATAGTGTAGTCTTTGCTTTTTACCATTCAGAACAGATAATCTTACCGACCTCCGTTGCTTGTCAGGGGCATGAAATAGATTTTTGATGTTATCTAGTATTGATTGAACTGTCACAGAAATGATGGGATAAGATTTGAAGGGTACTGTTTTAAAGAAGCTTTTCTACATGTTCTAATCATTCCAGGATGAGAAACCATGATTATAAGAGGGGGAGTTTTATTTGCTTCCTTGAATGCAACGCTAGCCTCCTAAAACTGAATGTATTGATTACTTGAGTTTTGTTTGGGAGGGGTGTTTTTGAAGGTGGTGGAAAGAGATAACATGAGACTTGAAGTCCCCTCCCCTGAGTGAATTTGCATATAATCTGTGCCGAGCATGAACATGATGACTTTATGGGAACTCTTATCCTTTTATTTCTAGTTCACTCTTAATGGATTTGACAAAATTTTAACCCAAGAAAAATAGGCCAAGGAAAAAATAGCACTTATTCAGCCTTGGGGAAAAATTCTTTAAATAATTCAGATATAAAAATATTTATTTTAACATTGAAAGGATAAGAAAAGCTAATACAAAGAACTCTAATTGAAGTAATATTTCTAGATAACTTTCTTGCAGATAGGAGAATAAATAAACTTCGGAATTCAATTGTTTCTTGGCTTAGTTTTTAATGGAATCCTACAGTCTCTTCCTTAAATAAGTGACCTGATTAAATTTCAGATATAATTAAGTGGAATTTGAGGGCAGTACTTCAAAAGTACAATTTTACTATAAGAAATGTTCATTGAAAATAACACTTCAATTTACTACTTAATGGAACAATTTCAATGTCTATAATTGGTGTTGTCTACATTCCTTAAGAACCATGAGGTGAAGATTGTAATTGTTGTCTACAGCATAAATAGTTTCATGTTGATTCAGAAATTCATATATGTATATATTCATAAATATATCTGCTTCCTTATTCATAGAAACATGGCAAATGATTTGCAGTAGATGCATACCAACATGGAATATAGGCATGCTGTTGTAGAATTTCTGAAGTTATGACCTTGAGTAGTCTGAGAATATAAGATCTGTAATTTTTACAAAAGACTATATTGCTCAATATATTTACGAAAGGTCCATATTGCTCAATATAGTTACTTAATCCTCAAAGACTCATCCACTAGGGTGCGCTGTAAACACGGGAAGTAAGTGGCAAAATCGTGGACAAATTGGAATCAATTACTTCCACAGGAAAACAAAGGTCTTAACTCTTTATTTCACAATTTACATTTTATATGTCGTGAATTTTTGCATTAATTTAGATTTTTTCATGCATTTTGTATTAAAATTTTGATTTTTAAAGGAGATTGCATTTATGTATGATGTAGCGTTATCACTGCCATTTTTGGTGTCCTAAATTCTGTGCTCAGAGAATGTCTCTCCTACCTCACCCTGCTACTGACCATGCTGACACCTTTGTGAGGATAATTTTATGATTTGCTTGAAGGTGTCAGTCTGAACCTCCTGATTTCTTGATTTCTGCATCACAGTTTCATTTTGTGGAAAAAAGAATTTTAAGAGCGATAAATTTACCAAAAAAAGGTACAGATTTAAGAATGCATTAAATAGTAACTTCCCACTAAAGTGGCCCTAAGTTTATAAACTATTCCTGGACATTTGGGCTATGGTGATCTCATGGGCCACTGGAGAACAGATCACTATCTACTGGAGGAGAGCAGCATCTACTTCCAGCGATAGTGGTTCCTGTTAGAAAATGATGCCAAATGTAAGGGTCTAACGGAAGTGGCAGGAGAAATGGTATCTACATATCACTCTTGGAAGTATAATTTTTCCTTACATTGGAGCAGTTTTCTAAGTTAGTTTTGCCTTTTCTTCTCCCAAATCCATCTTTTTTGCATTTGAAAAAATGAAAACTGTTAATGTTTTAGTTTCATTGGAAGAACTTCAGACAGATAATACAATGTACATCGGTACAGTGAGGTGCTTCAATAAAAATTATTTGCTCTAATAATGAACTTTAGCTTTCCGTTCACTTCGTACAACCAAAGTAAAGATTTTGGAAATTCAATTAAAACCAAAATGTCAAGTAGTATTGTAGATGAGCTTAAAATTCAATTTAAACATTCTAAATTAAAGATTAGATTTTTTTTCTTCCGATAGTAAAGTTATAGTTACCAAAGCTGGTGGAAAATAGTGTCATGACAAATATAAAATGACCCTGGTGCTGTATATAAACTGAATTGCTCTTTGATGGCTAGAAAAGGACAGGCCTTGAGCAATCCAGCTTGTCCGGTGAGGGGTGCACAGTCACCACCCAGAGAATGAGGCCATGGAAGAATGCGGAATGGAAATGTTATAAATCATACTTTCAGCCTCTTTATGGTTTCAACAGTGACTTTTATAAAATAGGATATATTTGTAATTGTCATGGCATGATATAATCGAATATTGCATAAAGTATATTATATACATATAGGAATAAACTTGCAAAAAATAGATGATTGACATTTCTTCCAACATGAGTTATGCTTCTAACATTTCCTCAAGGAAGGAGAAAGTCTGATTATTAGTATTTTCTTTATAAGGGTAACAAATAGGTAGAAATTAAATACTAAAAGCTTTTTATTGATTGCTTGGTTTATTTTACATTGTAACTGTTGACAGGTGAGTTAGATTTCTGGTCTCTGGATAGAGGTACTGATGTACAAAATTATAACTATTTATTATACATATTTCTAGTATTCTTTCATCTCACTGGATTTTTAATAGAAATCTGCCCTGTAACTTCTTGCATATATTTAACACAGGTGAATAAAGCCACCTTAGAAATTAAGCACTTTGTTCGTCAGCGACAGTCACCTTTCTTATCTCTGGGACACAATATCTGACAGCAGCAGCTTAAAGAAAAAGTTTATTTGGTTCACGGTCTCAGAAGATTTATTCTATAGTTAGTTGGTTCAAAGCAGAAACACGGCAGAAGGGTGTACAGAGCAAAGGTGAGAGCTCACGGCAGGGAAAGTGGAAGGCCACGATCTGAGAGGAGTGGGCGCGGAAGCACTGTAGACGCGAGGTCACAGCTCCACGACTCAGCCCAAAGCGGGCTCCACTGACCCCTGGGTGACAGTCTGTCAGCACCTCCTGTCCTTGCAACTGATACACAGGCATCCTCAATCTCTTCAAATAAGCATAAAGTAATAATTCTTCCTAATATAATACAACTACCTGCACACACCTGAAACACAACAGTCCCTTCTCCAAAATCGTGACAATCCCATAATTGTTAAATGTCCAAGTCAAAATCCCTCCTGAGACTCTAGGCAAGTTCTTAGCTAAGAACAGCTGTAAAGAAAAAAAAAATCAGGAATAAGTTGTGTGATCCCAAAAAGGTGGATTCCCAGGAGAGAAACAGACAGGAGCAGGAAAGAAAGTATGATCACAGTCCAGTTAGTAATAAGTAATTTATTTTAACAATACTTCCAGGTCTCCACCCTTATGAAAAAATTGGTATTGTTATTATATTTTAATTGAAGAATAGAATAAATTTATGATATAGATGCTACCTGTATTTTTTTTTACTGTCTTGGAATTTTACTGTCTTTTCAAAAGTTTTCCAATTTTTGTCATATATTAAGTCACACAAATCCTATTGTGAAAAGACAGTGTTTCTGAAAACAGTGTATTCATATAACATTTATGTTAAACTGAATACACATTGAAAAAGCCATAACTGTGATTTCTTTTTAATATTGGTAAAGAAGAGCTGTCCAATATGCTTAATAATCTAGTGAAAGATCTTTCTTTGTACTTCTAAAAATTAGCATAATAAAGTGTTATCTACCTCATCTTGTTGAAAAATCAGCACATAGGAAGATATTTCATAGAAATTCACCATCTACAATTAATTAGTATTTTTTTTCCTTTGGGAGATTTTGCTAAAAAATAATCAACATTACTATTATGAGATGAGAAATACTAAAATTTTCTTTGAAAGATGTTGCTGCATTTGGTAGCATGATGAACTGTCTACAGTTGAACATAATTTAGTACTGAAAACATTTCACAGGATAGCATGTGTTCCACATTCTTTCTGAAGTGTGTGCTGTGTATGCTTTCATGTAAGGGAGCCAATCCATTTCATCCCTTCTCCACATAGAGATGATGTACTTAAAATATGCTTTGGTGTCTTTCTACTGTTGGAACATCGCTTCACTCTGTCTATAAAGAATGGCTTGAGGGCTTAGATTAGCAGTCCAAACCCCTGAAGTCCAGTGTTTTTCAGTCTTTATAGAATCCATTTTTAAAAGTGACTGACAGTGCTGAACTTTCACGAGTAAAAGCTGAGGGACCTTGCTAACGTTTATAAGTACCCAAAGTCACCTCCAATTAATGTTGATACTTCAGAATAATAACTTGAGAAAGGACAGGAGAGTAAATGGCTCCAGTATTTTAACAAGATGCTTAAAAAAGGAAGATGATTTGTGATAAGATCAGAAGCTTTCCTTGCATGTTGAGATAACAGTATTGAAACTGCCTTGGTTTTATTTTTGTGTATAGAGGACAGAATGTAAGATGATTTTTCCAAACAGAGCTTTTTAGTTTTTACTTATTTTTTAAATGGTGAGGTAGAGAGCAGCAAGTTTCCAGCAAAGCTGACCTTCTAAAGTAAATTCAAATTCTTAGCACGCTTTGTTTTAGTGCAACACGGCACAGCTCAGTAGAGCGAGTCAGATGGAACATTAGAGGATCAGAAGTTCGATTCCAGATCCTGTAACTAAAGGGTGATGTAATATAAGAGATCAGAAATAACATGCCTGAAGCCCGAATGCCCTTCTCCAATGGCCGTGAAAGACTACATACAATGATACCAGTAAAGATGAGGTAGTACAACCTTGGCATTTGCAAATATTAAAATGAGGCTATGCAAGGTAAAGGCACTTTGACTTGAAAATTTATGCAAAACCATAGATACTTGCTACAAAATATTAGCGGTTGGGACCAACATACAAGTGAAGGAAGGTAGAGAATGTATTCTTTATATTGGGTAGATGTTCAGTTTTGAAGTGTTGTCATGAGCTCTAATCCTAGAACTGCTTTTGAGTTATCAATATCATGGCTTGATCTGTAGGCCCACATCAGTATGATGACTGTGATAACCCTCTGTCTCACAGATGCAATGGAAGCCCTAATCGATGCCTGTAAAACTCTTTCAGAGCTATGATTGAGAAGAGTTATGTAGAGGGGAGGCAATGTTGTTATCATAAAGGTGCCAGCATATTGCCTTGCATTACACTAATGTGATAACAATATGTATTATTCCATTATTATAATAAGGAAAACAGAGCTGCTATCTACCATGATTAACACCTTTAAAATTTTCAAGTTGGTGAGTTCACAGATAATAATTGCTGCCACTGGCTGTGTCTGTGAGCAAAAATACCAAGATGTTATCTGGTCTTCATGGTCTTTCATTACAATACCTTCCTCGCATGAATGCTCTATAGTCATTAATGGATCAGAGTAATAAGGATGATTTCTACTGAGAACTTTTATAGCGATCATAGTTCCACATGGACACCATACTCTTGTTAACCTGAAGCTTAGAATATTCATGTGTCAATACAGTTTACTCTTTTGGCTGTAACACTATTGTGTGTTTGTATATATTATATATAATTGCATAGATTATATGTGATATCACATTTATTATCTATAATGGTACATTTATGGGTACACATTATATACATAATATATACTATTTTATATATATATATATATATTATGGTGTGCTATAGGTGTGCTAAAGGATCAAAATTAACTTAGAAAACCATGTAGCTAAAATTCACCTAGTCATGACACTAAAAATATAGTTTGGTGTGTCCAAGAATTTTATTATATCATATTTGTGTTTTGGAGAATTTTATAAAGCTCAAAGCCAGCAATGAATATGAATTGTGACACATAACACGCACAAAAGCGCCTGTTCACTGGGTTAGAAGGAAAGGCAAGAGGGTTTCCGTGCGCGTGGAGAATGTGAGCGTGACTCTAATGAGCTGGTTTCAATTCTAAGTGTCCAAAAAATGGAAGCAAACGGTCAACCTTCCACATTAATGACAGACACTCTGCCCAACTGCGCTAAGGGTGTTTTTTGTTGTCATCGCACAGCACTGGAGACTAAGCCCAAGGCTCTCGCGTTGAATGACATCCCTTTTGGGCTTTTTGCCATTAAAATATTTTGTTTTGATCTGGCCCGTGGCAGCAGGACATCAGCAGTAACTCGTGAAAACACAGGTCCATGGAAACGGGGTTGCAGAGCGAGCTGGATAAGGGAGGGAAACTGGACGGGAAACTCACTAGATCCAAAGCCCACGTCAGAGGCTTAGGAAGGGCTTGGCCCACAGCACCGTGTACACTGCAGCCCAGGGACCCAGTGCCATCTCAGGACGGGATCCAGCGCTCCGACGGACGCAGCCTGCACCTCAGCGGGGCCCAGGCTTCTGAAGTAGCCTAACAGTTTCCACCGGGAAACGAAGCACAGTGGTTGGAGAAAGTATTCACAGACCAGGGCACCAGAAAAGCTGAAAGCTGGAGAACAGAGTCATAGAAAGCGCTGGTGGGCACTTCAGGGAGTTGAAAAGAAGTACAGGGTCCTGATTAGGGACCTGTAATAAAGGACCGAGAAAGCCACAGCAGGAGGTTCAGGCGGCCTCCTCTGCAAAGAAGAAAGGAGGGGGCGGCAATAAATAAGCAGACCGGCCCAGAAGTACGCGCTCTCTTATTCTTCCTCCAAACGCCCGGAAAGGTGTTCCTGCAGGATATCCTGCTAACAAATCCAAGCCTGCCCTAAGGCACCCTGCAATGGAGCCTGCGCCCCGCAGCTGGGGCTCTGAACACAGCAGGCCTAGCGACACCTGGTTCTCAGGCCAGAGCGAGGCTCTGTGCAGCAAGGAAGGGAGCGTTGCAATC
>PVIC010028563.1:0-23364 GCA_004025085.1 Thryonomys swinderianus
TTCCGCAGTCCGCTGGAATCACGGAACGGCGGGCCCGGAGCGGCTGGGTCCGGTCCGTCCGCCGCAAGTTCCCCAGTCCGCTGGACTCAGGTCACGGCGGGCCCGGAGCTGCTGGGTCCGGTCCGTCCGCCGCAAGTTCCCCAGTCCGCTGGAATCACGGCACGGCGGGCCCGGAGCTGCTGGGTCCGGTCCGTCTGCCGCCAGTTCCCCAGTCCGCTGGAATCACGGCTCGGCCGGCCCGGAGCGGCTGGGTCCAGTCCGTCCGTCGCAAGTTCCCCAGTCCGCTGGACTCACGACAAAGCTGGCCCGGAGCTGCTGGGTCCGGTCCGTCCGCCCCAAGTTCCCCAGTCCGCTGGACTCACGGCTCGGCGGGCCCGGGGCGGCTGGGTCCGGTCCATCCGCCGCAAGTTCCCCAGTCCGCTGGACTCACGGCACGGCGGGCCCGGAGCGGCTGGGTCAGGTCCGTCCACCGCAAGTTCCCCAGTCAGCTGGAATCACGGCTCGGCCGGCCCGGAGCGGCTGGGTCCAGTCCGTCCGTCGCAAGTTCCCCAGTCCGCTGGACTCACGACAAAGCTGGCCCGGAGCTGCTGGGTCCGGTCCGTCCGCCGCAAGTTCCCCAGTCCGCTGGAATCACGGTACGGCGGGCCCGGGGCGGCTGGGTCCGGTCCGTCCGCCGCAAGTTCCCCAGTCCGCTGGCTGGACTCACGGCTCCGCGGGCCCGGGGCTGCTGGGTCCGGTCCATCCGCCGCAAGTTCCCCGGTCCGCTGGACTCACGGCACGGTGGGCCCGGAGCGGCTGGGTCAGGTCCGTCTGCCGTAAGTTCCCCGGTCCGCTGGACTCACGGCACGGCGCGCCCGGAGCTGCTGGGTCCAGTCCGTCCGCCGCAAGTTCCCCGGTCCGCTGGACTCAGGACACGGCTGGCCCGGAGCTGCTCGGTCTGGTCCGTCCGCCGCAAGTTCCCCAGTCCGCTGGACTCACGGCTCCCCGGGCCCGGAGCTGCTGGGTCCGGTCCGTCCGCCGCAAGTTCCCCAGTCCGGTGGACTCACGATACGGCGGGCCCGGAGCTGCTGGGTCTGGTCTGTCCGCCGCAAGTTCCCTAGTCCGCTGGAATCACGGCACGGCGGGCCCGGAGCGGCTGGGTCCGGTCCGTCCGCCGCAAGTTCCCCAGTCCGCTGGACTCAGGACACGATGGGCCCGGAACTGCTGGGTCCGGTCCGTCCGCTGCAAGTTCCCCAGTCCGCTGGATTCACGGCAGGTCGGGCCCGGAGCTCTATTAATTTCATTTTCATTGATTACTTTTTGTTCATTTTGTTGTAAGAAGCCAGAGATTACTGTTTTTGAAAGTGTATTCCACAGACAATATACCTCAGATTTGAATACAAACTCTGTTATTCAAAGCATAATCTATGGGACTCGATTTCCCCTTCCTTTTTCCAAGAAGACTTCATCTGTTTATTATGTGCTTAGTCCAGGACTGTTCTTAGCCTCAGCTTCCGCAAGGAGCTGTCACTGGCCTCAAGCAGCCCACCCTTCCTCAGTTAGCTCATGGGCAACAGACTGAAAACACCGCACACTCCGTTGCTCCACGACCATAGGGACTGGAGAAAATGAGGCACTCAGCTCATCAGAGGAAGTGATTCATTTGGTCTGATGCTGGGGAAAGGCAGTTTCTCTTCCCTTTGGAGGTAAATCGTGATTCACTTGGAAACAAAGCAAAGCCAGCTTAAGGATGAGACCGCCACACAAGGAGGTCATTAGTGAGAAAACTCTGACCTGAAACTGGAAGTGGTGTTTGAGGCGCCAAGTTAGTGGGCCTCTGTCCACTTACGTGGGACTGTGAACTCCCTTTATTCTCAAATCAGCAGGCATGGGCCTCGTGTTATTTGTAAATAAAAACATCCTAACTGATGCCGTCACAACCCTCACACCAAAGATCCTATAACAGGCTGGTTCAGATCATGTCTCATGTCCCAGTACTGGGATTAGAGTCCTGCTGTGATTTAGTGAATAATTCTAGAAAAGTTATGTTAAAATAATAATGGTATGCATCACCTAGTAATGGTATTCTGATGTAATGAGTCAGTATACATACAATGACCAGCACTATAGCTGGTCTGTAATAGTACTAGATGAATTATTAGTGAGTTATTACTAGACGGGTTTGGGGTGGGGATTTAGCTCAAGTGGTACTCCTACTACCTTGGAAGCACAAGGGCCCGAGTTCAAGTCCCAGTACCACCAAAAAAAAAAAAAATCCTACTAGACAGGTTTATGAAATCTGAATCTAACAAAGAAAATATGGTTTCTCGACTGTGGAACTTCTCAAAACCCTACACTAATGTGTACAATGAGTGTCTAGGACAGTTTTGCTGTCTGTAGTTCTGTTCAGAATTATTTGAGTGTGGGAAATAGTTTTTGAGAAATGTCTTGAATGACTGACTACTTTGCAGAATTGAAATACTGACTGAGAGAACATTAACTGAAATAGGTTTCAGAGTGCCACAAGATGAGGCTCTACTGGTCAGGCCCCTTTCTAAAAATTGTCTTGTTTCTGCACTGGGAGCTATACACCTCAGGTTTTTTTGTCCTATGCCCACTTGAAAAAAGGACACTTCTGATACTCTGGCTTTCAAAAACTAATTTCATTTGTAAGAGGAAACAATCAGAAATTCAGGGCAAAATATTTCGAGTTGTTTTGGTGACCACTGAATGTGTAGTTATAAGGTGAGAAATATTTTGTTAAACGTTTTAGATTCATGATCTCATTTAGTCAGCTCACAGTCACATGTTGTGTCTTATTTCCAGGTAAGGTAACTAAAGCTGAGAGAGTCGTTACCAAGATCATCCACTGTTGAGTGGCCCAACTTGTATTTGTGAACACTCTGTTCATGTGTAATAATAATCAATACATTAAGCTATTTTTTGATAAAGAAACCTGCCATTAGAAATTGTCTTAGAGGGCACATCTACATATTTGTAGTTGAAATCTAGTGACCCAATGCCATCTATAATCTAATTTGTGCCTAGACAGATTGGTGCACACAAAACAGTACCAGATTAATGAAAGTGCTTCTTTTTCTTCCCGTCTTCCGTGGATCTTAAAGCCATCCCCATCAAAGCACCTAAGACATTGAAAACCCACAGCATAGCTTCTTTATCAAGGGACATGTGCCTCTCACGGCGGTCAGACTGCCTTTCTGTCTTTTCTGCATAGCTGATAATTCAGAAACATTCCCCTCTACAGTAATTAAAGATGAGTTTTCCAGCCCTGTTGAAAAAAAACTCCTCAATTTAGCAATGACAGGTTATATTTTATAATGAGGTGAAAGGATACCACTGCTGGAGAAAAAAAAATCCACGGACTCTGCTTCTCACAAAAGGCTGTCAAATATTATATGCTTCAGTGTAGCAAATGGCTCATTGTGAAAGGAATGCTTCTGTGAGAGTCAAGCTTTCCTTGGTCCATCTGTATTCTCAGAACAAACAACTGTGAAGAATATGAAGCTCTTTAAAGAGTCAAACTCTCAGTGACCGACTGGCTGTTTTCCTGTGGAGCAAAAACAAAATGCTCACGCATGGCTCTGTTCTCTGTCTCTCCACTGCTTGTTTCAAAGGCCCCTAATTACAGTCCAGATCCGCACAGTGAAGGCAAGGCCGATGGATGGAAGGATTCACTGGGGTGTGCACTGCTTCTCTGAGGCTGTGAGATTTATTATAAACCAGTTTGGGGCTGTTTTGGTAGTCTATTTGAATCTGTTTTGAAAAATTATTTGGAATGACTTTTTTGGCCTGACCAAAAGGTCACAATGAGTTGGCTTCATTTCCTGTTTACATTTAGACCAGAATGTCCATGAGGTTCGTATCATGTGATTGGCTGTGTGTAAGTGTGTGTTTATATATTGTTTTGCACACATACTTATGCCAAGCTGTTGGAACAAGGCCACTTTTCAGCCTGGGTGTGTCATCTCAAATGAGATCCTAGAGTCCCCAAGGACTTATGGCCATTTGCCCTTGGGAAGTGGCTAACAGGTTGGATGCCGTTTCATTTCCGGTGGCTCTTTTAAACACAGTCAGCTGATTAAAGACAGGAACTTGCCTGTCATCCTCATTGTTCTAGTAGGTGTTCCAGAAACTTCCTGAATGGGATTCACCAAGTTGGGACTATTTTTGTGGGGAAATATATATATATATATATATATAATAACCTTTATAAACTACTGGCAGCTAATACTACAACTGTATAATAAGTGTAATTAATATAATAATATAATAAAGGCAATTATATACAGTAGTAATTTAACTTATATACTATACATAACTTGATATATTACACCATAACTTAAATTTTATACACATAATTTTTAAAGATGAAATGGTCTTCTGTAAAGTTCAGAGTTTTTGCGAATGACAGAGAATGAGTCGAAAGGGAAGTGGAGGGTTGGAACACCTAGCTTATGTTTGGGCTTGTGGCACTGGGGACCATATAGTAATGTACAAACAAAACCGAAAGAGGAAATTATTTTTGTCAGCTAGAAAATTTTATTTTAAAAGTAGTCACAGTAACAGGAAATATTACAGATTATGTGGCACCATACAGCCTTTATTTATTTGCCTTTTCATTGCCACAGAGTATGTATTAACCTTGAGAGCACCTTAAAAAAAATCCCAGAGATCTGAGTCCTTGATTTCCTATTTACTTTCAATAATAATTCAGGTTTTGTGTCAAAATACTAATAAATATTGCCAAAAAGACAAATTATTTCTGGACTTTGTTTCTTCAGAGGATGATATCACATTAAAACTTGGCAGAATATGTGTTTGTTAAATATTAACTTCAATAGCTTGAAAGGAAAAATATTGGGAGCCAAAATATGTTGGACAAATAACATTATATCTTAGTGGTTCTGGGAGAGAGTCTAGTCATAAAGTAGGATCTTTAGTGATTTATATCCCTTTGGGACAATACTATTTCAGTATATTTTGTTTGTTTGTTGCCCTGTTCTTCACATCACTCTAATGTTTATTGCATTTTGGTGTATATTTAATCTTTATTGCTTTTTCTCTAAATTGTTATATTTTAAGTTTAAGATCCACAGAGGACTGTCCATCCTAGTTTGTGGCAGTGCCATCTAGTGGCAGAATGATAGCTTCTCTCCAGATTTCAATGGGGTAATGGTTAAAGAGCATTCTGGGAACAGAAGCCATTTTGTCAAGCTCAGTGTTACTTAAAATGAGCAAGCTAAAACTCTACCATTGTAACACTTTCATCTGCTTTTTGTGCATCCACCCCTGCCAGAGATGAGGTTTGTATAAATCATAACCAAAGTCAGTTTCATCTGTTCAGTTTCTTCCTGAAGAATTATTGGGTTATCTTATATTCAGAGAAATCTAGTAATTGTCCTATTTTATGTCCAGTTGCTTCTCTCAGGTCAGTAGTATCTTGTAGTCTGGATTTCACACCTTGGTGACTTCTCCCACCCCCCAGTCTGCTTTCTTTTTCCATGGAGAGTCCTCTAAACTGTCTCATGCTGTAATCCCATCTTAATTTATGTTTAATAGAGGAGATACAAATCTTATTTACCTCTAGTACAAACAAAGGAAGGACATATTATTCATGTTAAGTATCAAATATGTGCTACATTTCATTCTACTCATTTTTGATCTATTTTCTTTGGTGCTTTCCTTAATTTTGGGAAATTGTAACTAGTTTTATTATCCTAAATTTGTGACTCCTTGATATTTGTGCTCAGTAAGTTATGTGCCTTTCTTTGAATTTTTTTTCCAAATTTTCCACTGTGACCTTACACATGTTGGATTATAGTTCTGGCCTTGAAGTTAAATTCATATGGCTGGATCACTGGTTCCCTGAATAGCTATTGACCTTCAGAAGCATAAAATCTATCAAACAGTTTAGTGTCATATTGTACTTGTGAGTTCTTAGGTAAAATAATTAACTTTAAAAGTTTATTTACAGAAGTGTAAGATATAATATTTAGCACATGGTTTTCAAAATGAGGCCAACACTTTTTATAGCATGCAGCACACTCAAAAGTTCAGGTGTTACTATTATTATTGCACCTCTTTTTCTGTTAAGGGTTGCATGGTCTTCCCTATAGTTATAGTCTCAAATTTGAATAAGTCAGAAGTACTGAGGGAGATTCTCTCTACTAGTTTGTATCTCACATTTTACAGAAGCCCACTAATAGAAAGTTTATAGTCATAGGCACAGTGTGATATCTGTTATGGTTTGTGTCTCAGTGTCCTCTCAAAACCTGATATAGTCATAGGGGTTTGCAGAGGTGGCTGAATCTAGAGTGTGTGACACTGGAATTAATTCTTGATGGCAAACTAGTCTCAAGGGCACTAGGATTGAGGGTGTGAGTACTACCCACCCTAAGTAGTCTGAATGAGATAGAAGGGGCAAAAGGATGGTGTTAACTTCCCTTACTTGCTTTTGCTGTCTTCTACCACCATGAATTGTGGCGTGAATGCCATATGCCACCCTGCCTTGCAGCCGGCCAAGTATGGGCTCTACAAATTGCGCTAAATAAACCTTTCCCTCTTTAACTTTAGGTGTCAGGTATTTTGTCATGGCAATGAAAAAAGTAACTAAGACAATCTCCTTTATATTTTCAGTACCTTTCCTGATAGGAAGAGTTCTACAACTTGGCCAGTGTCCCCAGCTATTGTCCACTCTCCTCAATTGACTTTCCCTTCTCTGCCATCTTTCTTCTAAGATCCTGCTATTATGTCACTTGTGATATTGTTGATAAATGCCTCTTTCCTTCTTATCTTGCCTCTATCATCTGATGGTTGTGGGAGCTTAGCGACCTATGGAAGGTAGCATGTGCACATGGTTTATTCCATTAAATGATTAGTATCTCCAAATCTTCAGAGCAGAAACTCAGATGAAAATGAGATTTCCACAAAGAGTTGCATTTGTACATGGCTTTTATAACACAACCAAGAGTTACTGTATAATTCTCTGCTCCTGCATATCTTATTTCTTTTTGAAATGATAGTGTTCTTTTCTTGAAGCCATCTCAAGAGGAATGCTTTATTGGAAATTTCTTGAGAGCAACAGCTATGCTGGTTCATCTGTAGCCCTCGTAGAACTTAGCACAGAGCCTCTCACTTGGTCAGTGCCTTTTAAATCTTGGCTGGAAGAAGAGACCAGTTTTCCCAGTCAGCCCTTCTAGCAAGATCACTTCAGGAATAAAGGTCTTCTGTCCCTATCTGAGGCTTGTAGACTGGACTCCAAATATTGTTGAGGATTTATATAGGCTTCCTTTGCTACCTTCCTTTAATTTTACTAGGGATTCAACGTTACAAGTACATTCATTTTGATCTGTTGAAAGTAGGTTACTATTTTTGTTTGTTTCAACCATGAGAATCTAATTCATAAATCTAGATATCTTTAACACAATCATAGCTTTATAAAGAATTGTTAACCTGGTTTTTATGATACTCTTCTAACTACCAGGCCTCAGAGCATATATATTACCATTACAATCCCTCTACCTGGAAGACATTTACCCTTTCATAGATAAAATTTGCTCTAATACTTTGTTCAACAGGATCTCTTAAAGAGAAGAGCAGTTTTTGCAGATGTTGCAAATAGAACTGTATGTATTCTCTTTTACCTAGTGGAATTTCTGTATAAGTCTGGATCAGTATATATTAGTTATTCTTTTTTGTTTTTGCTCATTCATTAGCTCCTTTATGAATTTTAATATTGGGGAATATTTCCTACATTTTAAAATATGGGTGCTTTATTGCACACCAGAAATGTCAATTAAATGCTGTTCTTCCCCTGAGGTCTTGCCATCCTATAAATTACAGAGACAGTACTTTGTGCATACCTGTGGTTGGGAGAGACAGAGAGATTTTTTGGCAGAGCAATAGGGAAGCTCATTTTATGAGCCCTGAAAGACTCCCCAATAGAATGGGAGAGAGTATTCTTCTGATCTGTAACTTAAGAGCACTTCTGCCAGCCTGAGACACTGGGTACATATAGTGACTGTCCCATCAGACAGCATAGGATCGTCCTCCCAGGGGGTACAAGCCTATCAGTGGAACAGTCATGCATGTATGGCCCCTGTTTAACTTGTTAAAGAGGAACAAAGTTCACCAGGTAAAAAAAAGAGTAGAAATAATGCCATAGAAGAGGTTCTTGAGAAAATGATTTTCTTTTTTTTTTTTTTTTTTTTTTTTTTTGCTTACAATACAAAAAGGGACTTTTTAAAATTTAAATTCATTTTAAGGAACTTTACTTTTTCATTAACATTTTTTTGAGACAAGGTTTCACTATGTAATTCAGGCTAGCCTTGAACTCACAGTAATCCTCTTGCCTCAGCCTCCCAAATGCTAGGATTACAGGCATGTACTCTCACGCCCCCCTTTTTAGTTATTTTTTCCCTAAAGCGAATAGCAAATATAGAACAGCTGGTTGAGATGATGGTTACATTAGAAAAAAGAATTAGAATAATTTTGTCCTTACACTTTGTTGATTATTCAAAACAATTCAGGTTTATACTCTTTTCTATTTAGTCCAAAGGTTTTGGAAGGGCTTTCTCCTGCAGGGGCAGAAAAATCAGGCAAAGAGGATCAACCGCGTAATTGCCAGTTTTTTTTTTTTTTTAGATAAGGTCTCGCTTTGTACTTCAGGCTGGCCCTGAGCTCACTATGGAGCCCAGGCAGTCCTTGAACTCAGCAATCCTCCTGCTTCTGCCTCCCAAGTGCTGGGATTACAGGCATGAGTCACCATGCCCGGCCATAATTGCCAATTTAAAGGTCAAACTGATGGAGTATGGCCTAAAATCTAGGCACACAAAAATAAGTTTGCCATAAATCACATTATTAGCATTAATTATTTAGAATGGCCCAAATCTTAGGGTAAACAGGGAGCGTGCTTATTATTTGGGAAACTTGAAGTGCCAGTAGGTCATATTCCAGAAGTTACACTCGGAACTAGTCTTCAAAATGTGCAGAATTGACCAATTCAATTTGACTAAACTAGTCCTTCCCAGCCTAGAGGTTCAGCAGGATTTTCCAAGATGGTGTCCCAATGACTTCTAACTTAACTCAGATGATATTTCCTACTTCCCATTCCTGATTGTGTTAACCTCCTTTGTCTCTTATTTTAAGACACTAATCATCCCATGTGTGCATGTGTGTGTGTTACAAAGTACCAGAATCTCAAGCACTAATTTCCCCAGAGCAACTATGACTCTTGCCCACAGTTCTGCATTAGCACTGACATTTCAGAGGATTTCTTGGCTGAGACAATGTTCTTCCATATGGTCTGACCCTAAAGTGTAATCTGCATCATGTATCTCATAATAGCTAACACTGAGATGTATTAAAATTCTGTTTTGTTTTCTTAGTTTTACAGTGACTTTTACTGACTTATGTCTTGGATTCAAAGACTATATGCTGGAGATGCCAGGGACTGGGAGGAAGAACAGTATAAAGATATAAGAGAGAATTTCATTACTGATAAACCTTTGTACATAAGCAACATTTTGGAAATAATTCTGTTATCTTACAAACTACATATTAAGCAAACACATAATCATTATGTCCCTTTTAAGTCAATATGGCCTATGAAAATTTTAAATTGGCTAGGTACACATTCACTCTTCTCTCCTAAAAAATTTCCATTGAAAGATTAAGCCCATTTTTTTCTGCCTCTTGTACAGCAATCCTGAACTTTGAGAGAAAATCCAGAGTTGCCAATTTTAGAGAAAAAGGGATAGTTCTTTTCTGATACAGAAGATTTAAGACTGATGAATCTACAAAGGTCTACAAATATAGTAATCGTAAAATTTCTAAAAATGCATTTCAATTAGGAGGCATTGTAGTCTATTACCTTTGAAATACTTTCCCTGGCTTTGCATACACTTTGCAAGCCACTTTCTGGAGCAGCTCTGGAAGTCCTCTTTCATGAGTGTCTTTTGTTGTACTGCCATGGCTAATTGTCCCGAATTGGTTCAAAATGTTTTCCACTCATGATCATATTGGCTTTGGTAAAGGGCCTGAAGTTATGTGATGCCAGCGGGCGAGTGAGATAGATGAGTACATAGGATAATGTTTTTAGGAATTGCCCTTTCCATTGGATGGCCCTCAGTAACACCATTCACCATGTTTGCTTATTTTAAATTACACTTTGTAAAGACATGAAGGAGAACTGCCTCAAAAAGGGGCAAGAATGATAGCATAAGAGTGCTTGGAGCAAGGGGGAGTACTTTGAAGGAGATTAATAGCAAAGTTTTAATTTTTAAAATTTAAAAGCTTCAGTTTTTGATGAGCACTTGTACTCTGCTAGAGCTAGGAGACAAATGTCAACTCTATGAAGAGTGGTAGGGTGGTGAGGCAGGAGACATCGCCCTCCCATTATGCAGCTCTCTTCAAACAACTGGTTTCCAAAACTGCCTCCTCAATGCCTCCTTTTGTGCTGGCCACTGATCTCCCGGTTTTCTGGTTTTTAGCTCTGTCTTGTAAACAGAGAATTGTAGAACTGTAGAATTCTCTGTGGGAAGAAAATTTGTGTCTTGTTCCAGAATCACTTAGTGTTCATTAATTCATAGAAAATAAGAGGTTAATTCTAAAGTTCACATGTTTTGATCAAACCGTTACATAATTTTCTGATTTTTGTGACTTTCAAGTTGTCTCCTCTTTGGGGAGAACAGTTTATTATGTGTTCTACAAGGTTCTGTGTTGAGCTTCACATTTACCAGGGCCTCATTCACCCATGTTACCTATTTTTTGTTTCTAGCACTACTTCACATACTCACTAGCAGGCTGAGTCAACCCTTTTCATTTGTGTGTTAATCTGTACCTTCTCTAGTCTGTATTGGTAAACTTTCCACTGCTGGACATAGTACCCAGCTCTTCCAGGTTGAAGGTGGATGGGTTTAATTTGCTTATAGATTAAGGCCATGTTAAAGACATCATGGCACAAGAACCAGAGTAGGAGGAAAGAACCAGAAAGGTTGGGACAAGAGACAAACAAGACCTGGATGCTGAAGCCATGTTCTATGTCGCATCCAGAAACACCTAGAAATGTGCTCCATCTATCGCTAGGAGGCATCCTAAGGCCAATCAAGCTGAAACTCCAGCCCCAGTGAACAATCGAGTCATACCTGACCCACCTTCTCTATATTGGTTCCCTGGTATTTTGCCTTTTCTATCAAATCTCTAGACCCCAGGCCTTCTTACTGGATCAGTTGACTGTGATTTATGGAATCTAGCTTGCTCTGTATGACTCCAACCCCACACCAATTTGGACATTACTCTGTCATTTTTCTTCACGTCTGCATCTCTTCGGCTCAGTCTATGAACATGGTCAGATTGTCTCAGGCTACAGAGCCTTGTGTGATGGTCCCTTCTCGGCCACCGCATGAACTCCTGTCTTCTCTTGCGCTCCCCTGGACCAGTGCAGAGGTGGCCCCGTTTGTTTTCCTGCCTCAGTTCTTACACCTTTCCAGTCCCCCCATCACATGGCTCACTGATGTATCCTTTTACTAGTCTCACCCCATTTTATTCTCAAAAATTTGTGTGGCTCCCCTGCTCCTACTAATGAAGTAGAAACTCCTTAGGTTTGTATTTTTGTCAAGCGGCCTCCATGGCAGCCTTCTTGGCTTTGTCTCCCTCTCACCTCCTTGTTCCCTCCCATCTCTGCAGGCTGCGTAGCTGCTGGCTCTTCATATGTGAACCGTAGCTCCCAATCTTATGTCGCTTCACGCTGTCCCTCAGCCCGATCGCTTTCTGTCTGTTAAATTTGCCTCCTCTCCCTCAGCTCTCACTACCCAAATCCTTTTAAGCTTCAGCTCAAATTCGATCTCGCCCCAAATCTATCCTTCATTAGAAATGCTCTTTTATCATTTCAAATGGTCTTTTTAAAAAGAGGGGTATTTTGTTATAATACTTATTCCATTTTATGCTTTGCTAGCTTTATTTACTTAAGTTCTGCATTTTGAGTTTTTAAAATTTTTTTGGTATCAGCTCTTTAGGATAGAGTTTATATTTACTTCTTCATTCTAAAATTATATCTGTTTTTAGAATAATCTCTGCAAAATGCTAATGATGTACTTATTGAATGAGTAAATAAATGAATATCCCTAGAAGAACAAACTACTGATGGAAGGGTATCTCATATCCTAAGTCAGTGTCTAGGTGTGAATAAATTAAAATAATTACCTTTAGCACATCAATTCTTCCAGATATTTTGTAATTGCTCTTATCATGTAAAGCATATCAAGGTAATTGGGCACAATGTGTTTACGAGCTGAAAGATACATTACTGGCCCAGACTAGAATTTGTTTCTATCTAGATTAGAAATGCTCCTTCCTAATGACCCCTGCATCTTGCAGCAGAAGCCATTAGGGAATTTATCAGAAATAGAAATCAGATGGAAAAGCTATCACAACCCTCAACTTCACCTAAATGCTGAACATATTTAGTATCTTTAAAACATTTATTATTCCATGGCTCTCAAAGAAAACCCCCAGTTTAAAATACAGAAAACACAGCATGCCTTTCTCCTCTTCTGACCTATAAAATTGCACAACGTAAAGTTATTTTGAAACTCGGAAGCAGAAATAGGAGCATCAAAATGCAACATTGTCAACACATTCAAAAATCTTGTAGGTTTGAGCTTTCAGAAAGGGACTTATTATTTTCATTCCTTTTGCTGAAACCACCATTTATACAGCATCGCCTTCCCCAAGGAGCCCCAATAAGCTTCACCCATTTTCCCACCACGGAAACAGAGAGGTACCCCTAGGCTGGAGAGCAGCTCCCATTTAATGGTGAATAACAACAGAACCTGGGCTGTCAAGCTCTGACAGCTTGAATGAGGGAAGATTTCAAACAATTATGAGTGGGATTTTAAATTTCTCACCTGAAATACATTGCGGAGTCCTCATCACAAAAGGGAGATACTTTGGAAACTGCCTGAAAATTCTTCCAAGAAGAATGTAAGAGAAACTTGGCAGGCGCTTATGACACAACAGTTGAGAATAAGAAATGAAGTAGTGCACTGGAGGGATTTGGAGAGCCTGAACATAATCATTGATGTAAGAATGAGGCCAGGACCCAGGAGATGCCGTGTCTGCCCTTTGTTACAAGACCTTAGGGACTGTGAGTATCTGAACCCTTCTTCATTTTGTGTTTTGTCTCAAGCCAAAGAATGTTATTCTTATTAGCTAAAAAAGTAGGCATTGTCCAGTTTAGTAAAACTCATTCAGATCTGGACAGGGAGACATGTAACTGCTATTAATAAGCAACTCTGTATAGAGAACCATTCAACTTTAATAGCACTGATAGAAAAAAAGTCCGTCTTCAGGGCCAGTACGTCTGCTTTGTAAATAAGGACTAAAGTGAGCAAGGAAGTACAAATCTGCTTGTAGTCAGGCTCAAGGTGAGATAAGGTTTGACAAAGCCTGCTTCTCTTTTTCGCAGACAACCATCTCGCCATGGTCTAATAACTCCAGCTATGGAAACTCACAAATTTTGAGGGGGTGTTGATTCATACTTTACTTTGACTATTTTGAATTGTATTTACTAAGAACTTCTGTCGTTCTGCACTTTTATCAGTAGTCATTTCAAGTTGCCTTGAAATGAAGAAAAAACAAGTGACATAAGTGAAGCTTGAGCCACTCAAACCACTTGCCTGACTTGGACTTCATTATTTTAATTTCCAAGAGCACCAAGGGAAAGGAGCAGCTGCTAATACCCACCCATATGTGTTCCAGATCTCTATATTTAAAATCAGTGCTGCATGTATTTTAGATTCAGAAGTTTTGGATGTTATAAATTGACTATACCATGTATCACATTAATCCTTTTAGTAGTATCTAGGCCTGAAATCCTCTATATAATATATAACATATCACACTAATCCTGTTAGTGATGTTTAGGCCTGCACTCCTCACATTCATATTTCTGAAGTGAAATGTATGCATAGTAACATGAGTTTATATCCGTTTTGCCACTGAATAAGAAATAAAATTATTTTTGTTTTCAGAGATTTACAAGTTTCCAAATTATAAATAAAGGGCAAATAACTGCCCAACTTTCTTACTTCATTCTTTAAAGCAGAACATTATAATCAACAGCAGAAGCCCATATCTTATCCTTTGCTATGAATCAGGAATTATCCATGAGATGGACATGGATGAGTGTATGAAAATCTGGAAGTTGTCTGAGGTTCACTAAATATTTCCTGAAATAGCCCAAAAGAGGAGAAAGTAAAAGAATGTTGTATGATTATTTTCTGTTTGCATTTTTTAACATATCAACTAAGATCAGGGTGAAATATCATTTGGGAGACATATGAAGAATGTATTTTTGATATCAAGCTAATTCTCCAGGTGTTTCCTAAGAATAAAAGGAAACTCTCTTACCTATTCCTTTTTTCTTGTTATCTCCAGCAATTACTGAGGAGTCTGCCTAAAAGCAGGACTTGTTAATGAAATGTGGGTCCTCTCCTGCTTTCAGATGAAATTCCCTGGGTGATGACACCCAACAAAGTTTTTCTGAAGTTATTTTTTACAAACTGCCTCATTGACATCCTGTGAAACAAGCTGAGAGGAGATTTCCATGTAGATCTAAACTGAGTCCCTTTTGCTTTTTTCAAGTTCTTTTGGGGGCTTAATAAATGATATCTGTGCTCACAAAAGATAATGAATTTGCCAGTAATAAAGCTGAGATTTGGTAATACTTTATATTACTTTAAGATGGTGCAAAAACCAAAGGAAACTTGACATATCAGGTTATTTATGAGTATATTAAGAACTCTCCCCAAAGCAAAGCCTACTTTAAGGATTGAGAGCAACTTGACCATCAGGAAGGAAAAAAGAAAACACCATTTTACTGAAATTTCATTATTTTTTTTTATATTTCAGTTTTTAATTGGCATTCTAGGATAGACTAAATACATTATTGCAACTATCTTCCTTAAGTTCAAAAATATAATTTGCTTAGTCTTCGAACATAAGAAAAAATTGTGGAAACCATCTATTTCAGACTACATTTTAAAATTTTAGATACTATTTTCAAAAGACAAGTTGTAAGAGTGCAACGTTTTGCTCAAAGAGCACACAGAAGCGCTTCAAATTCAGTTTTTGTACTGTTATTTCCTAGGCGGGGGGGGGGGGCTGCTTTCCAATAAAAAAAATTATACAGAAAAGATTTCTGTCATTTTGCAAAGGATCTGGAAACTCTTCCCATCAAAGGGGAATCGTGCAATTAAAATCTTCAGACACATCAGATAGCTGTAACACTGTTTTTCATAAGGTCAGCAACACCGTCAGTTCAATTAATCGTCTCAAATATCCTCTGCATTGCGCAGAAGCTGATCTGCTCAGGGCGGCTGAGAGACGGCGTGGAGGAGGGCGGAGGAGCACCTTGGAGTCCTGGTGGACTGTGCTCACTGTTGACACTAGCGAGAGACTGATTGGAAGAGACTTGGAGCCTCGTTCTATTTCTATTCTGCTTGCTTTTGCAGATACAGTTGGAGAAGAACAAATGTGCTTTGCCTTTCACACTTTCCACAGCATGTACACTCAAATTAATTCTGTACATGGAGACTATTAGTGCCCGGCCTCTGGAGGACAAGTGATGATATTGAAATTTTAATTTTGGTAAATAGCCCCTCCCTTTTGTTTTCTTTCCATGCATCTAAGGATTGCTATCCTCCTCTTAAAATCCCTTGAATCACTTTCTAGGAAGGATTTTTTTTTTCCTGGTAACTTGTTTTAAAAACTTCTGGTTTATCAAGTAAATGCAGCTTTAGAAATATAGTAAATAAAAGCCACTGAATATATTTTAGAGCTTTTCTTTCATAATGCATAAAGTACTAGTTTCATTTTTCCTCCTGTTCTATAAGTGCTTTTTAATTTATAAGAAACCTCTATTGAAGTGCTCTGTTTAAGTTTGAGGACGGAGAGAATCTGGAGAGAGTCCAGGTAGAGTAATAAAAATCAGTAAGCCTATATGCAAATACGTTTTGGGAAAGTGGTAACGCTTGCCAAGATTTTAGTCAACCTGCCAAAAATTGCATTTTACAAAATGCAGCGGTGATACTCATGTATTTTTTTCACACTACGAATGCTAATGAATAATTCCCAGTGGTTGTAGAGAAGACAGGTCCAAAAAGGTCTCTTTCGAGCTTATGTATGGGTTACAAGCTCAATGTAGATGTGGCTTAATATTTTTAAAATTCGGATCCATGAGTATCTAACACTTACTATTTTGTGTTATGGAAATGAATCTAAAAGGCAGAAAAAAATTGTAGGAAAAGATGTTCTCAGTTCCAGATTCTGGTTGTAGAGAAATTTTAGTGCTTGATCTGCATTTCAGTTTGCTAAAAGAACAATTGAAGGGAAAAAGGAAGTTCTCCTTCTAATAATGTTGAGCTGCTTCAAGGATTAACATCCCGATTGTACCTTCTTACTTTTCCCATGTTCCACCTCTTCTTGTAAAAGAGAGAGAAGAAGGATTCAGCCAGATGTTCTGGATAGAATATGGACCAGGCCATTCAGCTGGATTGGTTACCAGTTATGTACTACCTCTTACTAGCTCTGTGACTTCCATGAGCTGTCTGACTATGGATAAGACTTTGCATCTGGCTCTTCAGGTTTTCCTTATGACCAAAGAATGCCAAAAATAAAAGATAAAAATAAAAACTCTTGGTTCACAGAAGATGCTCAAAAATGTAAGCAGTTATATGACCAACTGATTTAACCTGGAAATCGAAATCCAGTTATATATTTAGAGGAAATAGACTTTCAGGTTAATATATCCAGGAGATAAAACAGATAAACTGAAGAGAGAAATCATTTCAGTATTTTAGAAACAGATACATTTGAAAAATTTCAAAGGCCATTTGAACAATAACTGGCAACACTTTTCTTGCAGCATCTGCCTGTCCATATGTTTGCTTAACTGTATTTAATTAAAATATTGAAGATGTTCCTTAGAAACACATCCCTAAATCTAAAAGGAATACACAGGTAGCAACATGGATAATGTGTGTATGTGTCATTGATAATTATTGCCTAAGTCCCAGAAGGTACATTGATTTATGTAAAATATTAATCTTGCATATTTAACTTAGGATTTTAAAGTAAATTTACATTTGGAGTACACTGAGAAAAATACACCATATCTAGTTAAGTGTGAATTTCAGATAAACGGTACATTTTTATTTTTTTCAGTATATTTATCTATCATTGTATTTGTTATTTATATGAAATCCATACTTATCTGGGTGAGCATTGTATATTTTTTTTTTGAGACAGGGTCTCACTTTGTAGTTCAGGCTGGCTCTGAGCTCACTATGTAGCCCAGTCAAGCCTCGAACTCAGCAATCCTCCTGTCTCTGCCTCCCGAGTGTTGGGATGACAGGCGTGAGCCACCACGCCTGGCACTGATGTGTATTTTTATTTGTGAAATCTGGAATCCAACTTATATTTGATGCCCTCATTTATATATTTTATCAGTGTGAGTTGTTCCATCACCTAACCAAAGCCTTGGCTTATAACTAATCTCAATCATTTATACACCTCACTTTTGCGCTGTTTCTGGAACCATTCCGCTCCTCCATGAGGAGAGGGGCTGGTGAAGTTCGAAGCCTAGGAGAATCCTGATCCAGCTCTTCCATGACAAATAGCTTCTCTCACTGGATGGCGAGTATCAAGTGGCCCTCGCGTTGCTTCATCTTAACAAGCAAGAGCAAAAGAGCCTCAAAAGCTGAAGATAGGGGGGATCCAATTCTTGCCTGTGACATTACAAAGGGAAGAAG
Organism: Thryonomys swinderianus; assembly: GCA_004025085.1. NCBI lineage: Eukaryota > Metazoa > Chordata > Mammalia > Rodentia > Thryonomyidae > Thryonomys > Thryonomys swinderianus. Next base: position 17,811 of record PVIC010028563.1, read on the forward strand.
AGGGACAAGTATTCAGAAGTTATGAAAGACTGTCAGCTGACTATTGGGTGTGGGAAGGCTTTTCCCTACGGGGCAGTATGATAAAATTACAAGCAGGAGAGAGAAAGCTTTCAGTGTTATGTGTATTATGCACAAGTGTTTTGAATTGGTCTTTTGATGGATAAGTTCTTTAAATCACTCATAAAATATCAGCTTTATTCAGGATTAGAGAGCAGAAAAAAATAGAAAAGAATTAAATAGATACACAGAAAACTTGTTCATACACGTGCCTTGTGTTTTTATAGGAAATCACCAACTTTTTAGGCCGAGAGCCACTTGCTAACACTTAGTTCCAGGGGAAAAATGAGAGTAAAAGAGAAAAATTCCCCCAGATTGGAACAGAAAATAATGTCGAAGCAAATAGAACTCTATATACTTCTGACAGTTCAAATGATACATAAGTACACAGGCTGACAAGGGCTGGTTTGTCCCTGCAGTTCACTTCGCTCAACTCTGCATGGTTCTGTAGGACAATGAAATTCAGTGCACTTAGAATTTCCAAAAAAGAAAAAAGAAAAAGAAAGAAAGAAAGAAAAAAGAAAAAAGTGAGCTCAGATTCTTTTAAAAGCATTTCCGTGAGAAACGGATCATTTACATGCCAAAAGCACTTTTAATGTGACATATTTAGCACATGTATTATTTAGAAGGAAAGCTGCTTGAACTTAGTGAATTTTAAAGTCTATGAAATGGCACCCCACTGAGCAGAAAGGTAGCTGTTCTCTGTTATGTGATTATTTGGAATAATAGACTTGTACATAACTTTTTATGAAATTAAAGGTATGACATTTACTTTCCTTTAGTCCCATAAATTACACTTCAGAACATAAAGAATGGGCTGATGTGTGAATTTGTTGCTCCTTCAAGCAATTTAACTGGTTTTTAAAGAACAGTTTTGGGTTTTGTCTAGGAAGTAACACATCAAACAGTTATCTTAGCAGGTTTAATGAAACTCCTATGTCACTTAACTCTGCTAAAAAGTGCTCAAGGCCTTTAAAACCAGAAGCATGGACATTCAGGTGTGTTTCATTTTCTGCTTGTAAGAGGGCACAAGCCAAGAGGGCCAGGTCTGCCCCAGTTACTGGGCAGGGTCCTGCATGGACCATAGCTGGCCACCAGGAGCTACCTATACACATGGTAAGAAAATAGTTGGGCCACAAATTCTTCTGGAGAATAAAATTGGAATTCCAGATTGAATAGGATTTTGAATATATTTTCCTTATTTCCTGTTTTCCAATATAACCCTCTCACATGAGCCCACCATTTAGAAAATACTTATTTCTTGGAGTATAACTGGGGACAAAGTAGCCAGTTTTTTTTTTTTTTTTTTGAGACAGGGTCTTGCTTTGTAGTTCAGGCTGGCCCTGAGCTCACTATGTAGTCCAGGCAAACCTCGAACTCAGCAATGCTCCTGCCTCTACCTCCCAAGTGCTGGGATTACAGGCGTGAGCCACCATGCCCAGCACTGTAGTATGTGGTATTGATTGCTGGTGGGCGTAAGTCTCCACACCCGGTATTGTATGTGGTTACCGGGGATCAAACTCAGGACCTTACGCTTGCGAAGCAGGCACTGGAGCCACTGAGCTAAATCTCCAGCCCAAAGAAGCCAAATTTTAAAACATAAATAGGGATCTTCTGAAGAAGCCTGAGTTCTTGACCATTCCAGATTTCTAAATTTTTGCCTCACAAGAAAAGATATTGATGAATTAAACCGAACATGCACACACACACACATGCCTGAAGGTACACATATGTCTATACATAAACACACATTAGAAATGTATCCACACCTGCTGAAGAAGAGACTGTCAAGGTTGCATGTAAGAAAATGTCTTAGGAATGTGTGTGCATGCATGTGTGTGCATGTGCCTGACAAACAGGTTCTGGTACATGTGTGTCCAGCCTCTGCAAATCTAAAATAGTGAATGACTTGTGTCTATTCTTTTCTTCCTTTCCATCTGCTTTTCCTCCTCTTTCCTCCCTTGTTTCCCTTCCCATTTGAACATTTTCTTCCTATTTCCTGATATCTGTCATCCTTTTCAATCCCTTTGTCCTTTTAGGTCCAGGTTCTTGTCAATAATGGGATGGGAAAATTGGAATGATTTGTAAGGCTGTTTCAAGATTTCCACTTTTAAACTTCTCCCCATCTCTTTCACTCTCTTCAGAGATTTCAATGATAGTATTTGAAATTTGCTTCAGGTTTGAAGCTTTGCATTCAGGAAATCGGCTGTGTAACTTTTGAGTAATTTATGTATGTTTCCAGGAAGTCTCTTCGGTATCCTTAGGACATAGAGACAATTGACTGGAAAACAAAAGGCCATGGCAAATTCTGTTTTCTGTGGTTCCATGTAGCTCTAAATCCAGGATGTGTTTTATCTTTAAGGAAATTGCTTTGGCTAACTCATGATAAGGTGTTACTCATTAGGTTTTGATTTTATATACTGAAGTAAGCAAGATTATGAGGGTTACAGAATTAGCCCTGGTTAAAAAAAAAAGCATTTTGACTCTTCATGCACCCATATCTTTCCTTTTTTAACAGCTACATTCAGAGAGAGATGGAACTAAAAGTGGATCTGTAGCCCAAAAGGTGCAATTATGGTTATTTAAGCCAATAACATAATTATGTATATAACATATATTTATCAAATGTGTGCAGCCATTTTGAACTCTTTATGTATTATCATAGCCACTTTGCAGCTTTCTTGAGACAATTTTCACCATCATCTAAGCAAAAATCACTGAGAAGGTTAAATGCTAAAAATATACTTCTAAATTGCATTGAGGTTATGGCATAAAGCCAGGAAAATCAAAGACTTTAAAAATCATCTTCTCTCTATTTCCTGGAGCTTAATTAACATCAGAAATTTAATTAATTCTCTTTGTCATCAGCAGTCTTTTGTCCTTATTTGAGGAATATGGTTCAAAAAGCTGTTTACCTGAGGACTTACATGCAAACTGTTTCAAACTCTCTTTGGAGTCTAAGTTTACTTTCTTATTTGCATGTAGCATTGAATTTCCATTTTCAGAATAAACACCACCCCACCTGGAATTGTGACAACCTCTCATTTTTAGACCAAAAATTTCACATTGTTTGAAGTCTAGTTGATTTCACACCTTTGCAGGGCGCTCTTTAAGGCAAGCACATGGAATCTCTACTCTTCCTTTCCTGCTGCAATCCAACAGTTACTAATATTCACATGTGTGTGTAGGTGAAAAGGAAGGTTTCTTTTAGCAAGCACGCCGCAAGGTTTTAATTTGTAGCTGATAATTTGCTACTGGAAGCTTACCTTGATTAGTCTTCTTACTGCACCAACAGTTTTTGAGGTGGTGTGAATTACCTGCTGTGTATGTTTTTACCACTCACTCAGGGATGAAAATGAATTACAATCTAGCCCTCAATTAAAGCTCAAAATAAGAAAACCACAAACTTCTTTTATGTCCTCACTTCTAAAGAACAGAATTAGTTGCTTCTGATATTGCCGGAATTGTAATTCACACTCTTGGAAATCCTGCTATGGATCTTTCAGCCCCACCAAATAAGCATATCTCAACTGTTACCCAATTATATTGCCTTTGGTCTAAGTCAAATCATCATCCAACAACTGAGAATTGAAACAAACTCCATTTGTGAAAATGACCCATGATTTATTGATCATCCAGAATGTTTTGAAGTGTTAAATCTCCCTATCCTACAGAATTTAATATGTTGATTGGGTCCTACTAATTGTGAAATCTAAGCTACAGAGTTTTGAACTTTGATTTAATTTGGTTTTAGTACACTGTCAAATTTTCAGCAGTGCTGGGAAGAAAATATATTAGTGAAAACTTTGAATAAATATTTTTCACATACTGTTGTTAGGTCTTTGAGAAAATGTCCATCACTTCCAAAGAGTTTGTTATGAGTCTATAAAAGCCGGTATTGTGTTGGTTGGGAGATATTGGTATCTCAACGGGAAACAGAAGTGCTCAAATAGTCTATGTTTATTCATTAGTTCATGTTCTTATCAGGCACCAATTAAGTGTTTTATTTGCTCAAACTGCAAGGAGGAGGGGGCTCACAAGGCTTAAAATGCTGGAACGGATTCCACACAGGATGACAGTTTATTTCCTTCACTTTCAGGAAAGAAGACTCTTATGAGGAATTGTGCTTCAGGAGCAGCCTGAATCCGCTGCTCTGGAAAGAGAGAGGGGTGTCTGACATCTTCTCGTGTGAGACTAGCGTTGTCAGCAAGAAGGGAAAGAAAGAAAAGCAGGTTCTGTAGCTGCAGTATGTCCTTCTGTGAAATGAGGGAAGCTAGTGCCAAGTGAAGGGGGACTTTCTCCTCTAAGTGCCCCTTCTTGATGAGCTTGGGGAGGTCGAATCGTCTGTCTGAATTATGAGAGAGGAAACAGGGATTCTTAGCTGGAGTGGGTCCTACATAAGACTCTGTGGGAAGGAAAGGAATAAAAAGAGGAGGCAAACCCTGGGACTTAGATAATGGAAATCCATTCCATTTCTTTTGTTTTCCATCGAAGTCAGAGCTTGCATTTACATTGCTGTAAAAGTTGGTGTTTTGATGAACAGCCCATGTTCCAAGGTTTACGAGACCCATGGGAGGGCAGTTACATGTTAGATACGTCCTCTCTAGTAGAATTTATTTTACTTTTGGTATTAGCAGAGTTAGATTAGCAATAACTTTTCAGTATACTTTTTTCATTTTTCATTCATAAATATCCACCTCAGATTCTAAACATCATAAGAAAGGGGATATATGCACCTCTGCTTGCTTCCTAAATAGAGAAATCATCTCTCTAGTCCTTCCTATATAAATTAAAAGACGGTTGATAACTATATGTGCAATGTTGAATTGTTGGTAGAACTCTTTATCTTTAGAAGAGCAGTAGATATTAAAATAGATTATAAAAGGCAAACTAACGAGCTTAAAGAAGAATCCTCTCCAATGTAGGACTTCTTCTTTTTTTTTTTTTTTCCCTGGGCTTAGCCTTTCTGTAAGTGTCCCTTGATATTTATTCATAACATATATGTAATGCTTTAAATGTTTTATTTTTTTATTAGAATCTTTATTGGTACATTATATATACACATCACAATTAAGCTCAACATTGAGAACTTGTACTAGTATATGACATGACTTAATTCTCATTTTTCCCCTTCCCCTAACCACATTACAACCCCCGCCCATATATGCATAAGCCTTGTTTCCTTTTTTGTAGCATCAAATTTTTTCTTTCCCCTCATTACTTACCCCTAAATCCCATTTCCCTTTGAATGTTTTCTATTTCACAATATCTATCATGCATTCTAGAACTCATTTACATCTTCAGTTTCTCATACCAGAGAAAAGGTATGATACTTACACATTTGTGACTTATTTATATTACTTACTATGTCCCAAAGGTATAATTGACTCAATTATTGTTTTTTATGGCAGAGTAATATTCCATTTTATTTTTTAAAAAACCCCACATCTTTTTTTTTTTTTTTTTTTTTTTTTTTTTTTTTTTTTTTTTTTTTTTT
>PVIC010028564.1:0-23123 GCA_004025085.1 Thryonomys swinderianus
AAGGAAGGAAGGAAGGAAGGAAGGAAGGAAGGAAGGAAGGAAGGAAGGAAGGAAGGAAGGAAAGGAGTGGGAGAGAGGGAGGAAGGGAAGGAAGGAGGGAGGGAGAGAAGGAGGGAGGAAGAAAAGGATGACGTTTTAAAATTATTCTATGGGGAAATTTTTTGCTTATGTTCCACATTTTTAGAATTTTTTATTAGTACATGTTTATAATATATAATGATCACATTCATTCATCATGGGAAGTCAGTACACATACATAACACATTTGAATTCTCTTCACTTTCTTCTCTTCTCCCTTAACCTTCCCTTCATTTCTTGATCTCCTTCCCATTTCAAAATGATTTTCTGTTATTGTTTGTGTTTCTTTGATTTAAGTTTCTTGATAAAGTCAATTCCAAAGTATATCTAACTTATGTTTATCAAAATTCAGTAAATTTCTAGAAACTTAGCAGTGCATAAAAATTACCAAATGATCTAAAATGTCTTAATGGGTTTAAGAACATAGATATTGCAAATGAAAGTGTGTGGGAAAAAATTATGAAAATAATGGACCATAGTAATTGCCATGTCATTCCTCCAACAATCTCCATGGGAACCGCAGTCACCTTTAATTTTCTGTATCTCTGTAAAACATTCAAATTCATGAGAACATAAATGATAGGTATCATTTATGGTAGAATCATGAATTATGGATATGAATACTGAGGTTTTAAAAAGGGCTCCCTTTCACTACAGAACTCACAAAACTGATCAAGTTAAGTTTCTATCAAATCTCCTTGTCACATTACTCCAACTGAATTTGTTTGCTTGAGTTAAACACACTACATCTCACTTTGCAAGAAAAACAATAAAGATTGAACAGGTTGAGGACAGTTTGTCAAGTTCACCTACCTTCCTCTTACCCCAATCACTTTCCTTTTTATTCTTGAATACAGACATAATTGATAATGAATAAGATTTAGTAAATTTGAGTATTTATCTTTGGACTTGTCATATCCTTGATTATACAAGAAACTGTTTAATGACTAATACTCTATAGACTCATAGAATGATGGGGTTCATCCTTCTTTAAATAAATCATGTCTTAAAACTTGCAATTTGATAGCACACCTCTGAACAACAGCCCACTGTGCACAGACTCCTTTTGAGAAGTTCTATAGAAAGCCCTTTATGCATAACCGGATTTGTTGATGCTTATTGTGTAGCTGCTCTCAGGGCTGCTTACATGCTAACAGTGTGACAGTCTGAGAAATCAACTGAGACAAATATGTTAAGAATCCCTGGGAGGGCTATCTTATGATTAAATGCCATCACATAATTTCATGCTGTCTCTACAGTGTATTTACATTTTTATGTACTGAGTTACAAGTACATCAAATTCGATACCAATGATATCAATGAACGAATTTGAGGAAAGTGTTGAAAGGGGTAGTGGGGGAGCAGGGCAATGGGAAAAAATGAGTAGTTGTGTTGTATGTAGTACAAATTCTCAGTGTCTATTGTGATCATAATGTGTATATAAAATGTACCAATGAAATCAATTTTTTAAAAAACGTGTTGAAAATATCAAATGATCATATAAAATGTTGAGCTTAAAAATCTTTCTCCATAAAGCCAGTATCATAGGTGTATTGCAGAGAGATTATGGCTCCCAAAGATAAGCAGGTCCTGATTCCTAAAAATCTGTGAATGTTATTTTACATAATATGATTGAATGTGAGAGTAATGTTAAAATTCTGAGATGGAGATGTTATCTAGGTTATTTGGGCTGGGCTCTAAATGTAATCACGTTTTCTTATAAGAGAAAGACAGAGAGGGGATTTAACTTGCAGAAAGAGTACAGAGGTGTGATAAATTAAGTGTACCTTAACTCTGAAATTAAATTAATATATTGAAGTTAAAGATAAAGAAGGGCCACACATCAAGGAATACAAGGATCCAGTGTCAGGAGCAGGAAAAGCCAAGGAAACAGGTTCTCTTTCAAATCTACTAGTTTTTACAAACTAGTAACCCATACATTGATTTTAATTTAAATTATACTTACTGTATACTTTATATCTAATTTGCAAATTTTTTATCTATTCTTTTTTTTTTGTAGTTCAGATTAACCAACAGGTATGTGCCATCATGCCCAGGCTTATTTTATTCTTTATTTGTTTTTATTTTATAAAGGGTATTAACCTAAGGCATTTAGGGTTAGTCATCTCTTTGTACTTACAGAAGTCAACATCACTGTCTCAAACATTGTTTTTCTTCTTTTGAAGATATTTAAAATCTACTACTAAAATCATTCAAAGTCTATGAGACTTAAGTGGACAATGATTTTTTTTATTCCTCTGTACTCTCCCATGTTACCTTATCTTCCAGTGTGTTAGTGTTCTGTCACTGCAGCAATGTCAACTTTAAAGGAGGACAGGTTGTGTCTGAGAGGTCGTGGCCCACAAATCATTTGGTTCTGTTAGAGCCTGTGGCATACAGTACATCATGGATGGAGCACATGGCAGAGGAGGCCTTTTTACCCCCATGGCAGTCAGCAAAAGGAGAGAGCCAAGAAGGAGCTGACTCTCCAAATCCCCCAGGCACATGCAGTTACCTAGAACCTCCTACTAAGCTCCATCTCTTAAAGACTCTACCACCTCCTAATAGTGTCACAGACTAGTAATTAAACAAACATATAGGCTTTGGGAAACATTGAGATACAAAGTATAGTTCACTGTAAATTTCTAATAATAGAATATGTCTTGAAGCCTGTGAAATCACACAGTCCTGATAGGCAATTACAACTCATTGTTGAGGTTTGATTTTTTTTGTGGGTTTTTGTTGTTGTTGTTTTTTGTTTTTCTGGTACTGGGGATCAAATTCAGGATCTTGTACTTGCAAAGAGGTGCAGTGCCACTCAGCTAAATTCCTAGCCCTTACACCTCATTGTTAAAGGTATTCCCACATGCCTTTTTTCAAGGATGTAATTTGATAAATCACAAACTTTCAGTGGTGAGTTAAGAATTCATGAGTTGGACATGGTCAAACATACCTGTAACCCAGCACTGGAGGCTGACAGATTTTTGAGGCAATTTGGGGCTACATAGTAAGTTCAAAGCAGCCAGAAGTATCTAGGGAGAATTCATCTCAAAAAACAAAAGCAAACAAACAAAAACTGGTTAGTTGGACCTGGTGGCACATGCCTGTAATCCCAGCAAGCAAGAGGTTGAGGCAGAAGAATCACTGTGAGTTCAAGGACAGCCTGGGCTACATAGTGTGTTCAAAGCCAGTTCTTAACTACACAGCTACAGTTCTTTCTTAAAAAAAAAACAAAACAGCATAAAAATATGGTTAGAATTCTCGTAGTCTAAATACTTGAAGGGTCAGACAAGATGATAGTGGTTCTTACATGATAGTTACCATACTATAATTTTAAGAAATGAGAAACAGTATACTACTCTTGGATGGCACAGACAAATGTCAGAAATATAAACTTTAGTGGCTGTGGATATAACTCATTAGAGAGCATTCTGAGCACATGTGAGGTACTGGGTTCAATACTCAGTGCCTGACATGACTACACACACACACACGTAACTATGATACATCTAATTCTGAAAACACAACTATTTTATACCAAGAAGTCTCTCTGGATCCCAAGTTCCTCTAGTGGGCATGGTTCTTTCTTTAAAATCCATGTTACCTATTTTTGCTCCAGTGAGTTTTTATTTATTTTTTAAATCTAATCTCAATGTCTCTAGTATCTAAAAGACAAGGACTCTTTTCTTGCCATAGTAGTTGGCCTTATATGTGGTAGCCAGTGTTTGCTGAAATGAGGCTAGCTCCTGGAAGTGCTACTTTCTGGGAGGAGATGTACTTTTAACAAGAGGTACTTTCTCAGGGGCTACTCAGCAAATGTCAAGCCTTTTAAACTGCTGCCTACAAAAATCTGACACTGGCAACATTAACCTTTAGAGGCTGTATTAGCATTTACTTGAAGGCTGTGTTTCGCAGTGAGTAACAGGCTACCTCCAAAGTCTAATTACTTAGACTCTAATAACACAGGTTTAATAAAAATGTAAAGCAGATTGATAAATTATCAGAAACCATAAACTCCCAGTTTAGTACTCTATAGCAAAGAACATATTCTCTAGTTAATTTTCTGCTTCCCAGTGATCTGCGTTCACTTCATCATCCCTACAGTCCAGTCAAATCCATCACAGCATGAGCTCTTACAGCTTCCAGATAGGGATATCTTTCATTGGCCCAAATCCTCAGCTTCCCTTCTGAATTCAGGTTTCATTGTGTTAGCAAGTGAAAGCTTATTTTGAAAATTCATGTTCATTGAGCGATCTGCCCTATTTGATAAAATGAAAAAATAGAAATCTTTGAATCAGAAGCATTTTAGTCAAACTTAATCTGTGTCTTCTAAGCCATTGTCCATCCTCACTACTTAGCTAAATGATATGGAGCTTATAAAAGAGGGATAAGAAACCAGATTTTATGCAGCCCTGTGGCACAATCATGTTGTGAAATGTTTAGTGACATTGTAAAACAGAATATGTTTAAGAATCAAATTGAGACAGGCGGTCAACAAGTGTTTCTGAAGATGTGCTGAAACAGATAGACCACAGCAGAGGTCTACAGGAAGTCAGACCAAGGCCAGACTGGTCTTGACTGGATTGCTACATGAGACAACTGACAGGTGGGGGCAGTGGTAGAGAACTCTGAGCATCCACAGTGGCACAGACACAATTAGAAAACAAAGAGGAATATCAACAGAGAGAAAAAGAAAGGAAGGAGCTGAAGACATTTGAGACAAAAGCTCAGTTGCTTTTATTTTTTAAAAAAAGTGGTAGAAGATTTTAAGGTAAGTTATTTTTACTTGTGCCGTAATTCACTATTATTTTTATTTATTTACTGCTAAAGGAACTTTGGGTAGACTATAAAGATTGCAGACAGTAAAACAGAAAACTATAATTAAAAATAGAGTATAATTTCATATGCTAGAAGAAATAAAAGGAATTTTAGGAAGCTAAAAACAAGGAGCAAATTCAAACTAGGCAATAGATGTTTTAAGATTTTTATAAATCATATTTGAGCCATAGAATGAGCTCTGAACTTTTGGCAATTAAAGAAAAGACAGGCTTCACTAGGCATCGCTGTAATTTAGCCTTTATATTTATTTTAGTTTAGAATTCTTAAATTGATTATATATGCCTCTTAATAGTTTATTAACACCTCGCATGAAAATTCTGTACTTTTAGTCAAAATGTCTTCTATGTGAACTTTTGTGGCTTTTTTTTTTTTTTTGAGACAGGGTCTCACTTTGTAGTTCAGGCTGGCCCTGAGCTCACTATGTAGCCCAGGCAAGCCTCGAACTCACAGCAACCCTCCTGCCTCTGCCTCCCAAGTGCTGGGATTATAGGTGTGAGCCACCACGCCTGGCACTGTGATATGTGGTACCAGGATGAAATTTGGGACCTTGCGCTTGCCAGGCAGACAGCTGTACCACTGAGCTAAATCCCCAGACCCGGACTTTTGCTTTTGAAGAAAGTATACAGAATATATTTTTAAAGAAGTTTTTGATCTAAAATGGTAAGAACTACTGGAAAGATGGTATTTAGTTTACACACTGCTGTCATGTGTTTGTAGTATATGAAGCCCAGAAAGATTAAGTTCAAAGTCAAAATGAAGAGATTCTGGGTCAGATTTGGACAGTTAATATATTTATTTGACTCACACCATGTTTTCTAAAGGCTGGAAGTGCTAATGTTTAAATTTTTAAAAATGGAAAAGGCCAACAACATAGTACTCTCCATCCAGCGCAGGAGTCTCCACTACAGCTCAGATATTTTTATCCTTGAAGCTAAACAAGTGGCCACTGCTTTATCTCATGCCCATTACTCCTAGCAGAGTTCAGCATCTCAATCTGAAAATCTGTAATACTGCAAAACCCAGAACTTTTTCAGTGCTGAAATGATCTCATAAGTGAAAAATTCCACACATGAGCTGATGTGGTAAGTTACAAGCAAAACAGGGTGGATATATAAGGTGTGTAGGAAACAAATAAACTTCATGTTCAGACTTGGCTCCCATCCCTCAGTTATTTCATTTTGCATTTGTAATTACTCAGAAATCTGGAAAAAACATCCACATTTGCTCATGCTTCTGGTCTCAAGAATTTATTGGTGAATAAGGGACATTCACCCTATAGCTCCAATCTCTGCTTCTTTCCTGTCTAGCACTATGGGCCTTGTGTTTGAAGGTATTACTTTATATAATTTGCTCAGGAATGATACTTGGATCTAGTGTTTGCTGCAACTCAAATGATTCAGCTGTCTCAGTGGTTTTCAGGCCATTTGCCTGCTAAAAACCTGTTGGCTTTTGCTCCATTTGTATTACAATCAAATTAGATTAGACAAATCTAATCTAAATAGTCTATGATGGTTTGTTGCTTTTCTCATGAGCACATGTGCTCATAATTATTTTATATTTTATACATACTTATATTAATTAAATAAAGATGGTACATTTTGTCCAAACACTATATGCAAGGTACTTTTCTGGTTTTGCAATATATATATATAAACAAATACAGATATATTTCTGCTAGGAGTTTTATGAGATAAAACTTAAATGATGAAATTAAACAAATCAAACAATAATGTTTTGTAAGAAGTGTCATGAATCCATTGAAATGTTCCACTTAATTTTAACCACCAAACTCCACAACTGTCAGCTCATTAGTATTTTACTCCTATTTGTCTTTTATGTATAAGAAAGATAACTTTGGAAGAACTATATGTATTTCTGCTCTATTGTAGTTTAGCAAATACTAGTTGATATATTTCAATCTTCTTCCCAGTAGTGAGATTTTTCCAATGTGTTGTTTTCTACCTAGAATTCATACTCATCATGAAACTCTTGATTTTCCATCACAAATTTATCCTTCCCTACTGCACTCCTCTTTGACCCAAAAATTTGGGGGATATCTTGATTTCTTTCTCTTATTCTGTCATCAATATCTAATCTAATACTTTGATAACTGTTGGCTTTATTTTCAAATATACCAAAATCCATGAACTCATCTCCATCTGCTTTGCTCTTATTCTGGTCCTAGCTACCATGATATCTCCTAGACCACCACAATAACTTCCTCATTAGTTGTCAAATATTTATTCTTCCAATTTTGCAATTCATTGTCCACAGAGCAGCCAATTACTTTTGTTGTTGTTGCAAACAGACACTGTTATTCCTTTGTTTAAATGTCTCCGTGGTTGCCTCTCCTGTTTGCAGAAAAACACTATCACTTTACCTGATTTTCATGAGCTCAATAGTGCAGTCCTACTTCTGCCTCTAATTTCATTTTCTCCACTCTCTCTTCTGCTCACTAAGTAACAGCTATACTGGCTTCTTGCAGAAATGGAAAGAAAGCAGAATCCGTGCCTGCTTAGGGGCTTCTGCATATCAGTTCCCTGATGCACCAATATTTTCCTCTCAATTCTTTATTCCCTGTTATTTTCAGGTCTTCATCCCCTGTTATTTTCAGATCTTCAACCAAACTTCAGGTTCTTAGAGAGGCACTTACAGACCATCTAATTTAAATTGACTTCTCCCATCTTGTTTTATGTATTGTTTACTGTTTCTGTTTGATCATAAAAATCTCCATGAAGGCAGGGGAGCCTGTCTCTTACCTGAACACCGAGTTTAGACACTTGTTCACCTAAATGGGTACCAGGCATGTAGGTAGCCAAAATATTGTTGAGTGACTAAGCGAAAGAATGAATGAGTGAAAATAATGTTTAACACTCTTGAAGCCTAAATATACTGTCTCATGATATGCAGTTTGTTTTTGTGACACTTAGAACTATGGAATAAACATATACATGGTCACGTGGTATAGATTGGTTGAGTTTGAGAAGTGGTTTATTGTGCTTAACTGAATTATTGTGAGAAAAGTTCAGTAGCTCATTTGATTTTTGTTCAGAGGGTTTTGACTATGAACCATCCACACAGAGCCATATTCTCACATATATCCCATCATTTTAAAAGAAAACAAAGTGGAGATGGAGCTCAGGGGTGAATCACTTCTCTAGCATGCGGGAGGTACTGGGTTTGATCCCCAGAACCACTAGGGAAAAAAAAGAAAAGGAAATTAACAAATTATTTTATTCCTTTTTCCTAACATAGTTCACTGCCTACTTTTAAAAATATTTTCTGGCTTCAGGGAAAAAGAGATTCAGAAAGACTATTAATAGGGAAACTTAAACTGCTTGGAAATCTTTAAATACACTTTCAATATAGATAGGCAATGTTCATTTTTAATCATGCAAATTCACAATATTTGATCAAAGGAGTAATATAATGCTTTAGTGATATGCAGGAAATCTGAAATGTATGCTAATACTTGAACTGCATATGTCTGATATGGCATAAAATGTATTTTTTAAAGATAAGACTAGAGATTTGTGTAATTTAACTATGAGAAATAAATAAAATATTTCTCTTTAGAGGGAATAGTCAATTTTTACTAAAAATGGAGGAATGACTTATTTTAATAAGTATCAAAGTTAAGTTCATGATGAGTCAGGCAGAACAAAATATATCAAGTCATACGAGAAAATGAAATGTTCCCTGCTGTAAAAGTAGGGAAAGCTCAGAAGATTCCCACAGAGACAAATAAGAAAATTCAAAAAGATTACAAAAAAATCATTGTAAGACATATGCATTGTTTTGTCCTTAAAGAAAAATGCTTTCTTGCTTCATAAAACTTGTCTGAGCCTGTCTATAAATCTACATGGAGTTACAACTTCTACTGAATGCAGAACAGAATAAAGCAACTTTGTCTGAGAAGTCTGGGAGTTATGAATAAGAAATCTCCACATTTGTCTTGAATGCCAATGAATGTTAAATTCATAAATCTTACTAATAATAGCACTAGCATTTGTATAATACTTTATACTTATGGACACTTTCAAATACATTATCAAATTTGGTTTTCAAAATAACCCTTGGGAGAATCAGAATATATTCAGCATTATTTTACTGATAGAGGTTAGGGCAGGCTCAAAGTCACTTAGTACTGAGCTAAAAGAAGTAAAATGCTTCTCCCTGCAGCTTAACATCACTTTGGGAACAAAGTACCTCATTCTAATACAGTACCTTGTTTTCCCTTCAATTGTTCTGAGAGACTTAACACATTGAGTAACATTTCCACTAAGATGCCAGTGAGAGATTATAGATCATTTTCTTGGGAAAATTTTGAGAATGAGGGACTTTTCACCCTGAGCTCCTAAAAAGGTGGATACCCTTCCCAGGAGATTACTGAAAGGAAGTGGAGTCCTCAAAAAGCAACCACATTATTAATATGATAGGTCCACTGTGGCCACTTGACTTCAATATTCTAGTGAGCATCATGTAAAGAGAAAGTATATATTATGTCCTTGAAATTTCTAATCCATGTTGATTTTCTGAAATAATGAACTAAGCCACAGTTTTAAATTTACTAAACAATGTATGAAATATAAAGCATGAGTAGGAGTTAGTGAGTTTAATAGGAGGGGATAGGAGCTATATATTCCTAACAGAAGTGACATATTGCAAGTGTCAAAGACAAGAGAGTCATGACCTATAGCATCAATGTGTTCCAGAATAATACATGGAGATACAAATTTCTTTTCTTTCTTTCTCTCCTTTTTTTTTGTATAGGGATTGAACTCAGGACTTTGCACTTGCCAGGCAGGTGCAGTGGCACTGAGCTACATTCTTGGCTCTTTAAAATTTCTGGGTTTTTTTTTTTTCCCCACAGAAATAGAGGAACTATAAACACAGAGATATATTTTTTTTCTCTCCTTCAGACTCTTTTCTGTCCCAGGTAGGCATTACAATGAAAAGAGGATGATGTTTGTCTTGCAGGAGTAAGAAAGTTTTATTTTATTTTTTTTTCGTTTTGTTTTTTTTAGACAGGGTCTCACTTGTAGTTAGGCTGGCCCTGAGCTCACTATGTAGTCCAGGCAAGCCTCAAACTCAGCAATCCTCCTGTCTCTGCCTCTGAGTGCTGGGATTACAGGCGTGAGCCACCACACCCGGCACTGTGGTATGTGGTATTGATAGCTGGTGGGCATGAGTCACCACGCCCAACATTGTATGTGGTTACCGGGGATTGAACTCAGGACCTTGTGCTTGCGAGGCAGGCACTGGAACCACTGAGCCAGATCTCCAGCCCGAAAATTTTATTTTATAAAAGAAGATAGATCAAAATGGGGATGGGCTCTATGATCAGAAACTGAACATGACAAAAGCTGAAATTTCTGGAAGTGTTGTTGGCAAGGGATTCTAGAAATAGCAAACTGGAGCTTCACCTCCTCATGGCATATTAGAGAGAGGTGTAGAAGCTCAAAGAAAAGAGGCCAAGCCCTCGACTTCCAAAAAAGGTTCTCCATGCACAAATGTGTTACCAGGAGAGCAGAGGCCAAAGTATACCTATTTTAGATTTTCAGCTGGGACTCTTATTACATAAAAATTATAGGAAGCTATAGTTTTGGACCAAACTTCTGTGTTAGGCCCCAATAGCTCAAAATAAACCAAAACACAAAATGGAAACACTCATGCTACAATTGAACAACACCCAATGAAATCTGACTGAGACATCAGGAGAGATAACAGCCAAATTTCTGAAACAGACCAGTAGCATTGGGACATGACAATAAAGAAATTCTAAAGTCAGAAAGTGGAAAGACATCTCTTGTTCCTGGGTAGGGAGAACCAACATTGTCAAAATGGCTGTACTTCCACAACTACTATACAGATTCAATGCAGTTCCAATTGAAATTCCAACACTATACTTCACAGAGCTAGAGAAAATATCCAAAAATTTATCTGGAACCACAAGAGACCTAGAATAGCAAAAGCAATTCTAAGTAACCAGGACATGGCAGGGGTATTACAATCCCCAACTTAAAACAGTACTATAAAGCCACTGTGATTAAAAACTGCATGGTACTGGCAAAGTAACAGACTGAGGACCAGTGGAATAGGTTAGAAGAAGCAGAAACAACCCCGGATACACTAAGCCACCTTATCTTTGACAAAGGAGCCAAACCTCCTCAATGGAGGAAAGACAGCCTCTTTAACAAATGGTGCTGGAAAAACTGGGCTTTAACCTGCCAAAAACCAAAGCTAGACCTATCTCTTTCACCATGCACAAGACTAAAGTCTCAATGGATTCGAGACTTAAACATTAAAACAGAAACAATAAACCTACTAGAAAACAAGTTAGATAAAACTCGTGGAGACATTGGCTTAGGCTGAGACTTCATGAATAAAACCTCTATAGCACAAGAACTAGCAGAAAGAATCAACAAATGGGAGATCTCATCCTACTAAAAAGCTTTTGCACAGCAAAGGAAATTACTGGCACCGCTAAAAGACAAACAACAACATGGGAAAAAGTCTTTACTAGCTGTTTGTCAGACAAAGGGCTATTATCTACAATATATAAAGAACTTAAACAAATCAGTCTCCCCAAGTTTAAAGACCCAATTCAAAAATGGGCATCTGAAATGAACAGACACTTCTCAGAGGTAGAAGTCAAAGCAGCTAAGAAGCATACGAAGAAATGTTCAACATCGCTGGTCATTCGAGAGATGTAAATGAAAACAACACTGAGATTTCATCTCACTCCACAAACAATGGCTGCTATTGCAAAATCAACCAAAAATAAATGCTGGTGAGGCTGTGGGGAGAAAGGAACCCTTCTCCACTGTTGGTGGGATTGTAGACCTGTGCAACTATTGTGGAGATCTGTATGGAGATTCCTCAGAAAACTAGGACTAGGGGTCCCATTCGACCCTGCTAGGAATATACCTAAAGGAATTTTTAAAATCACATTGGAAAGACAGATGTACACCCTTGTTCATAGCAGCTCAGTTCGTGATAGCTCAGTCTTGGAAACAACCCAAATGCCCATCAACTGGAGATTGGATAAAGAAGATGTGGGTCTTTTTAAATGGAGTATTACTCTGCCATAAAAAATGACAAGATTCATTCATTCATGTGCAAATGTATACACCTGGAGAACACACTAATATGTGAAATAAATAGATTACAGAAGTGCAAATACCAGATCTTTTGTTTGATATGAGCACCAGTAGATGTGAGTTCTAGAATGTATGATAGTTTTTGTAAAATAGGCAATTTCCCAAGGAATTTGGTGTGGGAAGGTAATGAGGGGAAGGAATAAATATGATTCTGAAAGAAAATAAATGAGCATGTATATAGATGGTGGGAGGTGTGGGTGGGTAGGGATGTGGGCAAAAATGAGAATTTGTGTCATATAGTGGTACAAATTCCCCAATGTTGTGTGTGATTGTGAGCTGTACATAAAATGTACCAATAAAGAATTCAATCAAAAAAAGAAAAGAAAAAATTCTAAAGTCAAATGACAATAAAGAACTTACAGAACAAAGGAAAGTGGTGTTAGGCGTTTAAGAGTAGGAAGATTGGGAAGGTAAAATGAGAGAGGAAATGACTGGAATCAGGTTTGTTTGGGAATTTCTTCATACCAACTGCGCACTGAGAAGTCTAGAAATGCCTTTGGTAAAGAATAATTTGCATCCTACCTTTTGTAGGAAAAGGGAAAGTAGAAATAGCTTTTTTGCATTCATTTTTTTCATAATTATCCTTATATCAAAATAATTTCTCTATAAAATAGGCATATTTGAGATGGACATATTCTGTTTCTTTTACTACCAAAGCCTCTTTCAATGAATATTAAAATTTGAATAAGAAACTGTGACTCACGTGAGCCACAGATGAGACCTAATGAGTCTGATGAAGTCCAAAGCAGATACATATGACTTGATTTTGTGTGAACGCTCAGGAAACATCAGTGGCTTAGCTTAGACTCAGAGGTCTTGAGTGTTTGATCTGATTTATGACTTTAGAATTTGACTGGCTCATACTTACTCTTATCTTGAAAATGTGTGAGATTTCTGAAGGATTTAGGATCATTGTTTCCTGTATATCAAATGTTTAAAATTAGAAATACTCATTTTCATAATGATGTGCTCAGTATTACATTTTACAGTTGCCACACTTATAAGTAACAGATACCCACACAAACATAGCCATAGAAAGTTGGAGCCCAATGGGGGCAGGATATGCTACTCTAAAATATGGTACCTTGGTATTAAGAGAAAAGCAGAAGCAGGAAGGTTGCTTGTTCTCCACTGATTTTTTTTTTTTTTTTGAGACAGGGTCTCACTTTGTAGTTCAGTCTGGCCCTGAGCTCCCTGTGTAGCACAG
Organism: Thryonomys swinderianus; assembly: GCA_004025085.1. Classification (NCBI taxonomy): domain Eukaryota; kingdom Metazoa; phylum Chordata; class Mammalia; order Rodentia; family Thryonomyidae; genus Thryonomys; species Thryonomys swinderianus. The sequence goes on from PVIC010028564.1 coordinate 13,288, forward strand.
GCAAGCCTCAAACACAGCAATCCTCCTGTCTCTGCCTACTGAGTGCTGGAATTACAGGTGTGAGCCACGACACCCAGCATTATGGTATGTGGTATTGACTGCTGGTGGGCATGAGTCATCATGCCCAGCATTGTATGTGGTTACCGGGAATCGAACTCAGGACCTTGCACTTATGAGGCAGGCGCCGGAACCACTGAGCTAAATCTCTTGACTCACTGATGCAGGTCTTAAGACCCTCACATAAGAGGTGTCTGATGCCTGAAGAAATGAAACACTTTTTTTCTCTGAAGACATAGGAACATAAAGAAGAATCAGAACAGACAAGCCTCAGTTTTTTTGTTTTGTTTTGTTTTGTTTTGTTTTTTAAGATCACATCGTTTTGTCCTCAAATTGTATCTACTCATGACTGTACTTTTTTCTTCAAACCTAAGCATAAACATATACAAGTTCAGGCCAAGGATGTTGTTCAGTGACACCAGGCCTGCCTCACAAGTACAAGGTCCTGAGTTTAATCCCTGGTACTGCTCCCCCAACATAATGACAGTAAAATACACAAGAACGTTGATTCTTCTGATCTTCATTTCCTTTTGAAATTTTCTGTGCCTGTAAAACTTATAGTACATAAATTTGTACATTTTCCTCTTTAATTTATGTTTTATTATAGAAGCCTCACACATAGAAGGGAATAAGGAAAATAATTTTTCCTCCCCAACAAACATTTACTACATAAAGGTAAAAATAAGAGATACATTTATATACAACACAAACTATTTTCTAAGTAATCTCCTAAAAGGATTTACGTAGATTAAGTCACATAATCTTCATAACAATCCCACAGATAGACATTACTTACTTATTTGCGGTGTTGGTTATGGAACACAGGCAAACTACCTCCACAGGTCTTTAATTTTTTTCTTAAGTTTTATGTATCTATGTCCTATTTATTTCACTCATGAGATGTATAAATACTGCATCACTTCTCTAGTGTGAGAAACTGAAGGTGTAAATGAGGTCCATAATATATGATAGGTATTGAAAAATAGGAAGAATAGGGCCGGAGGGTTAGCTCAGTGGTTCCGGTGCCTGCTCGCAAGCGCAAGGTCCTGAGTTCGATCCCCGGTAACCACATATAATGCTGGACATGGAGACTCATGCCCACCAACAATCAACACCACATACCACAATGCCGGGCGTGGTGGTTCACGCCTATAATCCCAGCACTCGGGAGGCAGAGACAAGAGGATTGCTGAGTTTGCGGCAGCTTGCCTGGGCACCATAGTGAGCTCAGGGCCAGCCTGAACTATACAAAGTGAGACCCTTTCTCAAAAAAAAAAAAATAGGAAGAATATGTTTAAGGGAAAGGGAGGGGGTGGAGAATGTAAAGAAAGAAAAGAAAAATTCAATGGTGAAAACAAAAAATGGAAACAAAGCTTATGTATGAAGGGGCAGGGGTTGAAGGAATGGCAGGGGAATAGGCAAAGATAAGAATCAAGATACATCATGTACAGGTACAAATTCCCAATGAAGAATGTGATTATAATGCATACCTAAAATGTACCGATAAATTCAATAAAGGTTTTTTTTTTTTTTTAATTTGGAGGTAGGATCTTGCTGAATTGCCTAATGGCCTTTATGGGCCCAAACTTGTAATCTTCCTGCCTCAGACTCCCAGGGTTACTGGGATTATCATGGATAGCAGATATATTTGTATCTATACCTATTTATATTTTATAATAAATATGTCTATTATCAGAAAAGAATGGTGGTGGCCGGAGGGTTAGCTCAGTGGTTCCGGCGCCTGCCTCGCAAGCGCAAGGTCCTGAGTTCGATCCCTGGAAACCATATACAGTGTTGGGTGTGGAGACTCACACCCACCAGCCATCAATACCACATACCACAGTGCCGGGCGTGGTAGCTCACACCTGTAATCCCAGCACTCGGGAGGCAGAGACAGGAGCATTGCTGAGTTCAAGGCTTGCCTGGGCTACATAGTGAGCTCAGAGCCAGCTTGAACTACAAAGCAAGACCCTGTCTCAAAAATAAATAAATAAATAAAAGAATGGTGAATGAAAATATGCAAAAAACCCAATCAGCCATATTTTCCATCATAGGACAAGATGACATTGAGCACTGATGGAATAAGCAAAAGGCAGTTCCCGGATTCACATAAAATGCTCTCATAAGAAGACTGTTCCAAAATTAAAACTAAACCTAGCATAACATTTTATCAGATGGAGAATGGATGAAAGGACTACATAGATTTATTTTGCCCCTATTTGGGGGAAATAAGTTGTTTATCATATATAAGGCCTTTCATAGTATTATCCATCTGGGGTTCTCACTGAACAATCAGTACTTATTACCAGATGACTCATTTCCAGCATTATTTTTGGGTGACAGCACCATCCAGCTGTGATTCCAGGGCATCTATAGACCTCCCATCAACTGCAATAAACCCAAGCAGGCTACAGTTCAATGGAATCTACTACTTGATTTATTTTACCACACAATCCATAACAAAAGCATCAGTAAATTAATGTGGCTCGACTGCTGGGAGAGTCTAACATTATTATATTTTTCCCCCAAGGGCACCAACAGGAATTTGTTCATCTGCCATTCATATTATTCTAAATGTTTATTGGCAGAGAGTGGTTAACTTTAGGAAAAATTGCAAAGTAGCCAGACTTCACTGTAGAAGTCCTACCTTCTGTCATACATACCCTACCATCTTTTCCAGAAAGTTTGCAATGTACTCAGTGCCAGAATTACTCAGATACTCATTGAACTTCAATGTGTTGGGAAATGATATTTTATAATAGCCTTGAACACCAGTATTTGTTTATCAGAATTGAGCTGATCTTGCTCAGTGACATCCAGATTTGCACTAGGTAGGCTTTCTCTTGTGTGTATTTTCTTTTCCAGCTCTGCATTCATGTTTTCAACTGCCAATCTGAAAGCTTCTTTTGAATATTTACTAGGTATCTCAAATTTAAGATGACAAAATTGAACTCTAAGTCTTCTCCAGAAAATTTGCTTGTCCTTAAATCTTTTTTATCTGACTTGAAAGAAAATTTGATACATCGGATTATTCCAGGGAAAATTTTTGGAGATTTACTTTTTAGACTAAATTGTCTCATCACACATTCGACTTGACACACTTAACTTCAAAATACATGTAAGAATTCACCCATTCTTGACCATATCCAATTAGATTTTAAAGATTTTATTTGGGCAATTGGGCAGTTCCAGTCTGCAAGCAGTTCAAGGCAAGAGATGAAGGCTTTTAAATGATAAATGAGGAAATAAGACAAAAGAAATATCTGATTGGCTAACATGACCTAGTTGGAGATTAGATTGTGGTTTTTGATTGGTTAAACTTATGGAGTGAACAGACAAAGTTAGAGGATAATTGGCCATTCCTGATTGATAGAACTATTTTCAGTGAGTTGGAGTTCAGGTTCCTTATACAAAAACCCAGTATTCTTGCCACCTCAACCTATCAGACTCCAAGTTAATCATTTTAACAAGTCCTTCCACCTTTATTGTTCTATCATTGTCTCTTATCTGGACAATTCCAGTATCTATATAACTATTTTTCTTGTTTCTACACCGATCTCTTGTTTTGGTTTAGGGTTCTCTAATAGCAGAACTTGAGAAAGGATTTGAGTATAATTTATGGAGGAGGTAATCAAGGAAGCATTTTAGGGAGTAGTGTAGAAAAGAGGGAAGGAGAAAAGCCAATTACACATGTAGTGTCAATGAGTTGGTTACTATTGTGAATAGGTGGGACTTGGTCTTAGTGGGGACCTTTTGAGAGATTGAATAGAATGTATCTCTGAATTGCGTTACCTAAAAATGATACATTTACTATAGGATATTTCATAAATCCAAAGAAGAGTAAAGCACTTGGTGCCCCTTTATAGTGAAGATTAAATAGTGTAATAATTTACTCATATTGAAGTGGTATTCTGGCATGCCTCAAAATATTGGACAATAACAAACACTGATGTACCCTGAGATTGTCTCGTGTTTATCTGGTTATGGTCCTCATATTACTGACCAAGGTATCTAATGATAGGCTGCATTGTGCTCACTGGTTTGATGGAGATGAAGTCATTCACTTAGTGGACCAGCATGCTACACTATATATAGAATGTCCTTTGTACATTATTATAAAGAAGAACAGCAGTGTTAACAATATCTGGAGCAAAATGCTGAGCCTGTTCTGCTCTTTGTTCAGGTAGAGGATAAGTACTTTTATTTTCATTTTAAAATATTTATTAATTTTCCAGGTTCTTTTAATTTTTGCTTTTTAAACTTTATCTTATCAGTACATAGAGTTTCCAAGATATTAATACTATTTTTGGTTTTTCTTTATAGCATCTCTGTAATAAGAAGTTTATCTGTTCTCAAGAGTTTCCCAACAGGGTCTTAGTAAAGAATCACTCTTATGTCTGTTATAGAATTTCAGAACTTGTGAAGGAAAAATGGGAATTTTAGTTTTTTTTTGCTGAATGTTTCTGAATTGTATTTCACCAGATGATTGTCCCTTGTAGCACATCAGTGAATTATACAGGAGAGCTTTGATGTTTTCTATTTCTATTCCATTAATATCAGAAACCTGTCCCTATAAAGAGAAAGATACCATTCATTGTACATGACTCTACACAATACTAGCTTTTCTGACTTGGACTCTGAAGTTCCCAGCTCTTCTTTCAATCATGTTCAGTAGCTTAAAGCTTGTCTTATGCAACAAATATACCATAGAAACATAGGAAATTTTGTAAATTCTGGCTTCCCACCCTACTTGTTAAACTTGTATCAGTATATTACTGAGACTGTTTATTTAAGTATGAACTATTATGTTTCTTTGAAACCTAGAACTGACAGTAATCGAAGTTTTAGTTACTTATCACTTAGCCAGATTTCTTATACTCTGTAAAGCCTAGCTCTTCATCCACAAATGGGAAAGGGTGAACTATATATTTGTAGATCTCCAAGTCTGAACTGGAACTTTCCTATGAATTTTTTTTTGGGGGGGCAGGGATGGGTTGTCATTTAAAAGCACTCAAATCTCTTCCTTTCCTTCATCATCCAAATTATCCTCATAGTAATATTTTTGCAAATTTCTTTTCTACACTGTTTCTGTCTTATAAGAAATCTGATTTTTGTTTTAAAATACTGACTGTAAGTTGTTTTTGTAAGTCAGTCCAACTGGGATTATTTTTCTGATGTTATCTCATAGCATCTTGCTTGAAAGGATAACAGCATAACCTCTCTAGCCTCACTACATGAGCTAAGGCTTTGCCTCTTGTGTTTATATAATCAGATATGAAATATCAGCTCTTGGAAATCTCATATTTCTTGACATCCAGGTACCAGATAGCTATGTGAGATCACTCATGGGAAGACTTTGATTAGTGCTTAGTGCCACATCACTTGACATTTTAATTTTGATCAATATGTCCTCCCCTTAAGTCCCTGGCAATAGCTTCCTTGGAAATTCTTGTATTCTCTAGTAACACACAGATTTGACTCAATGGACACTTGTTGCATATATTTTTTTCAGCTGCTAAAGGGTAGGAAAGGCCTTGAATTCACCCATCTCTCTTCCTCCAGTTGGTAATTTTCCTCCAGGAATACTCCATAAAAACATCCATGAAAAACATTAATGAAGATTAGGGCTAACCATAAGTTTCTAGCCTTCTACTTTCAGAAGCTGTTGCTTAGACCTAGTCAATCTGGATCTGGTCATCTGACTGTGCATTTGTCTGATTCCTAGTTGGTTGGATGTAATTGCAACCTTTTATCATTCATCCAAAGACTAAACTGTTGATTTCATTACAATTTTCATAATCTGTTGTAGAATTGAAGGGTGTCCTGAAACCTGACAATCATGAACTATTATGCTGGAGCCTAGATTTAGCTGCTGAGGTTTAACTTCAGACTCATTTCCATGAAAATGTAAGAGTCATGAAGTAGAGAAGAAAATTTTATCACTGAGTTCCAGCCTTGGCTTTATTACTAATTAAAGGCTGTAAATAAAAACATGCCCCTTAACTTTTTTTTTTTTTTTTGAGACAGGGTCTCGCTTTGTAGTTCAGGCTGGCTCTGAGCTCACTATGTAGTCCAGACAAGCCTCGAACTCAGCAATCCTCCTGTCTCTGCCTCCCGAGTGCTGGGATTACAGGCGTGAGCCACCACGCCCGCCACTGTGGTATGTGGTATTGATTGTTGGTGGACATGAGTCTCCATGCCCAGCATTGTATGTGGTTACCGGGGATCGAACTCAGGACCTTGCGCTTGCAAGGCAGGCGCTGGAACCATTGAGCTAACCCTCCGGCCCCACCCCTTAACTTTTTGACACCTCATTTTCCTTATATACCAAAAAGGAAATAATAATAACCAGATTTGTTGTGAAACAAAATTTAATAATTATTATACAGCCTAAATTCCTTTGGTCTTTCAATTTTAGTTGAAATTAAATACTTGAAGATGAAATATTAGTATCATAGAAGGAATATGGCAGAATGGACAGTAGTAGAAAGACAAATTTACTTATACTTCATATTTTTAGTATGTAAGATCACTTTAAAGGAGATGACATTTTTACTTATAATTTTTATTTTAAGAAAGGAAATATATTAGAACAACTGCAAAGAACTGGTTCATTAATTTCATTGTATTTTTGATGTCATGTAAATGTGCTTCAGAAAAAGTTCAATATTTGTTTTAGCCCATAGAAGTGATAAACGAAACAAATGATAGTGCCAGATAAACAAAATTTAAGATCCTCTCTTGAAAATTATTATATTTTTCTGTTAAAAGACCTTGACATTTTCACCTATGATCTAGTACAAGTCACAAGAAGGGTAAGTAACAATTTTGATTAAAATTTTAAAAATTTATTTTGCATTATTATAATTCATACTTTACTGCTAGTTAAAAATTTTTTCCCCTTCCTAGTAGTTGCTGCAAGTTTGCAAACCCACAGTCAAGGTGATTCAGCAAGTCCTCTTCTTGCTTAAAATGATTAGAATTCTGTTCACAGTCACCAAGGTGAACGATCACAATATAAAGAAATCCCCAAACAATCTTGCTTTCAGGCAGCTTTTCCATCTTAATGCCTTGTATCACTGGGATCGGAACCGCCTCTTTGGAGCAGACTGGGCACATTGTGTTAGCGCGGGCTAATTTTATCAGGCAGGTTATGGAAATGATTCGGTTTTCCAAGTAAAATGTAAAGTTGTTCCTAAATCTGATGTCTAGAGTAAGGTGAATGGTGTTTAGAGTGAAGTATGTAAGAAAATATTAGGATATTTATAGTTTATTTTTCATCATAAAGATGAAATTAAGTTTTACTTGACACTGGTGTCCTCACATAATAACCAGCATAGTAGTTCATAAATATCATTTCCAAACTAAAAGCAGACAATAAATGCTGTATGTGCATATGTTTTTATAGATAAGTTCATGCTGCACTCATAGTTAAGGTTTACTAGGGAATTTTTTAAATTTGGGAAATAACACAGCCGAAACTGTTTGTAAGAAGAATGCCCTGTCATTTATATGAATAATGGATTGGAAGAGGACAAAGCTGAAAAGTAGATACAATTATCTAGACAAGACTTAGAATAATGAGATAAATGAAATGAACTATCCAATTCCTTTTACTGGGTAGAATTTATCTTCCTCACTTCTGGAAGTGCTACTGACAGGCAGTTCTCAGTTCTTGGTCCCCTACAGAATTGCTTTGGCTGAACAGATATGTCTTTCCCAAGGTTGTTCTCCATCCTCATGACAGCTTTCATATGATAAATAGTGGAAGCAAGGGAACAAAACCCCCTTTTGCTTTTTCTTGCAATAGCTACAGTCCTAAGATAGTCTTTACGATTTTTGGCTCCTATTGTGTAGATACACCTTCTTCCAGGTATCCAACCAAACACTGTTTAGGTATGGGTGTGGAAGAATTCTGTGGTGGTAATTAAGGTCTTAAATATGTTGACCTTACAACAGGGAAATCTTTCTATGTGAGCCGACCTATTCAAAGGAATCTTTATAAAGAAAGTTCTCTACAACTTGTTTGGAAAAGAGTTAAGTCTGCAGTTTGAAGCAGGAGAAGGATTAGATACAGAAGGATCACTTCTTGAATGGTGGAGGGGTCGACATGTCAAGGAATGTGTTAGGCTTCTAGCTGCTGAGAGAGGCTCCTACTTGGCAGATAGTAAGAAAACAGGGAATTCAGTTCTGCAACTTTAAGAAATAAATTTTGCCAATGGTAATAATGAGCTTGAAACCAAAATTTGTCCAGGAGTTACCAGATAAGAACCTAATCTAGTCAAGACCCAGATTTCAGATTTGTGATACTCTAAGCAGGAAGCCCAACCACACTGTACTGAACTTCTAGCCTACAGAGCCTTACAGAGCTGTAAACTTGAATGTGAGTAGTGTTTTCAGACATTAATTCGGTGTTTTGTGGTAAATAGAAAATGAACACAGCCCCCAAATTTCTGTAGAATTTAGACAAAATATGCTGGCAGAAGTTTGGAACAGATGAAGATGAATATGAGTGCTGAATCAAAGGGGTGCAGAAAATAAAGCTGTTTATTGATTTCAGAGGTCTCTGCAATATACAGAATTTAAGGTTTCAAAAAGACCCCAGGGTATGTTGGTTTTCTTATAGGCAGGGAAAGTGATGGCCCATAATCAATGAGGTTTTAAATACTTGATTTGCTATAGCAAATTAATGGAAAAGAGAATTTAAGGACTCAGAGATTGGTATATAGTCTGAACTGTCCCCTTCCCCAAGCAATACAGTAAATCAAAAGTAATATTGCATGCCAAGGATCTGGCAGGGATTAATGCAACCCCTTAGAATCTCAAGAGTGCAAAGGTGGCATTCCTCTTCATATCTTCAGTTAATGCACCAGTCTGACCCCTGCAGAAACTAGACAATTCTAGAGGATGTCCATTGTCTGTCACAAACTCAACCAAATAATATCCCCAAGTGTAGCTGCAGTGACAATGTAGAATCTTACTGAAAGTGTTAATGTGGTCTCAGGTAAATTATATGAGCAGAAAATTATATTTTTTCCTTTCAATAAAAGACTAAAAAAACTTTCCATTCATCAGGAAGAGACAACGGTATAGATTTATGATCTTGCTCTAGGGCCATGTTACTTCTAACTTCTGCTATAATGTAGTCAGAACAGATGTGGCCCAGCTGGACATTCCAGAGAGCATCACAGTGTTTTACTTGTGACATGACATCACAAGGTCCTGACAAAACATCTGTAAAATTATTCAGTCCAGACTTCTAGGAGGTGCATGGGACAAATTATTGCATTATGAACTTCCTACTGTGAACTTAACAGAATCAAAATGCAGTTGCTTGTGTCAACTCCCATAAAAATACATTTAAAAGAGGAGGAGGTTATGAAGGAAGCATGACTGCCTGCTAGTAACTGAAAGGAAAAGGCCTAAGGAGATCTTCTCATGAGTTCTGACATGACTCCCCACATTTTCTTAGCCTCGTAACAGTATCAGTACCCTAATTAATGGCTGGGCCCAACTCCTGCTCATTGAACAGACCATTCCAGCCCAACACGCCCTCAGCTCCAGAAGAATGAACCTTGCACAAACATGAAATGCACTAGCGTCCGTGGACTAAAATAGATGACCTGATCCCAGAGTAGATTCCAGCTTCCTCATCCTCTGCTACTTCAGCTGCCTCACATAGACCCCTTACTCTGTAAGAGACCTGCTCTGGCACCGGGGAGCCAGTGGCTCCTTTATTTATCTCAAACAAAGCCTGTCCTTGCTGCAAATCTCCTTCT
>PVIC010028565.1:0-23134 GCA_004025085.1 Thryonomys swinderianus
AGGCTGGCCCTGAGCTCACTATGGTGCCCAGGCAAGCCGCCACGAACTCAGCAATCCTCCTGTCTCTGCCTCCCGAGTGCTGGGATTACAGGCGTGAGCCACCACGCCCAGCATTATATGTGGTAACCGGGGATCGAACTCAGGTCCTTATGCTTGCGAGGCAGGTGCCGGAACCACTGAGCTAACCCTCCGGCCCAATATTATGGATTTTTGAAGTAGAGTACTAGGGATCGAACTTAGGATCCTGTGCTTGTGAGGCAGTCATGGCCCCACTGAGCTATCCCCAGCTTTAATATTACCACTTGTGATAAAAACTCTGTGAAAGATGGTTTACATAAGTAGAAGTAGATTTTCTTGAAAATTTGAATTTGTGGAATGATTGTTTTTATTTATTGAACTTCTAACTTGTCTCTGCTAATTTCTGCTTAATATAGAACATTTGATAAGCTGGGGCCTAAAAAGATAAAGAATTTACTTCAGAATTATCATTTTTTTAATAGATTACTTATTTAGAGAGCTAAGTTGGATTTTGCCATTATTGGGATGTGTTCAAGATGGACTCAGGAAGAAAAAATTAGATGCCATCTGTTTTAGATTCCTTCTTTCCTCACCCCTTCTATGTTTTGTGGCTTTGAATTCATCAGATTATTTTTTAAAAATAAAAACCCATGGGCCAGAGGGTTAGCTCAGAGGTTCCGGTGCCTGCCTTGCAAGTGCAAGGTCCTGAGTTCGATCCCCGGTAACCACTTACAATGCTGGGCGTGGAGACTCACGCCCACCAGCAATCAATGCCATGTACCACAGTGCTGGGCATGGTGGCTCACGCCTGTCATCCCAGCACTCGGGAGGCAGAGACAGGAGGATTGCTGGGTTCGAGGCTTGCCTGGGCTACATAGTGAGCTCAGAGCCAGCCTGAACTATAAAGCGAGACCCTGTCTCAAAACAAAACAAAACAAAAAACCCAAAGTAAATTTAGATTATGCAATATCAGCTCTATTGGTGGACATTTAACTAAAGAACTTACATTTTCATATTGAGTGAGGATGATGGCAAGCAGTAGTTGAAGGCAATTTTTATTTCACGGCTGGGGATTTAGCTCAGTAGCACTCACCTGCCTGTGAAGCACAAGGTCCTGAGTTCGATTTTTGGTACGAAAAAAGGGTAATTATTATTTTAAACTTGAATACCAATTACCTTCTTGGATTTTACATTGTTGTTATTATTTTTTAAAATCATTTTTGTCAATAATGCTTACTACAGTCCACTCATTGGTAACAGTTGGTTTTAAAAGTTAGATATGGTGGTATTAGAGTAAAGCTTTATTCACTGAATATATGAAAGGTAAAGACAAGCTTTGGTGAAGATTTTTATTTAGTGATAAGCTTACTTAGATATACTCTTCCAGTGGTGAGTTTGCCTTGCCTATTTTGTGCTTAGTTTCCATTTAAATTTGTACACACAGTTGATACTTTTAAAGTTGTTCTCTCTTCCTCTCCTTTTTGTCTGTCTTTCTCTGCTGAGGAAATTTGGATGTTAATTATCCTGGGAAGAGCCTATTAGATTTACTGAACCAGAAAGGACCATAACTTACTGAGGCTAGTGGGAACCAGAAAGACCCCAATCTTTGGGAACTATAAAGTAGCACTAGTTGGGTATTCCAGAAATGGCTTGCAGAAAGAACCATTTAAATAGAAGAGAATCATGGTTTTTCTTTTCCCTTGTATTGAGTTTATTGGTACATTTTAGGTGTACATTATGATCACATTGATCATTGAGAATTTGTACCTACAAATTTGTGTCTTACAAATTTGCATTTTCCATCGTTGTCATTATCCTTTAAAGTTATATTTGTATTTTATACAATTTGTATCCTACAAATTTGTACCCTTATATACATAAGCTTTGTTTCTGTTTTTTGTTTTTATAGTCAATTTTTTCTTTCCCTTTTTTGCTCTTCTCTGATCCCCCATTTCTCCCTCCCCTTTGCACACTGCGTAATAAGGAAAATCATGGTTTTCTGCAACAGGAGTGTTCAAGTGACATAGGAAGGCAGATGGACTACCCTGCGTCATTGTAGCTTGTGCCTGACCTAGAAACTTGACGTGGATGATACAGTTTTGATGAGAGCTGGGGTGCCAGGAATGGGGATTAGTTGTTTTTGGTTGGTTTGTTTGTTTGAAATGCAGCAAATCCAGAGTTTTGTATATACAAGATAAGTGTTTTACTTCTATGTTAAACTCCCAGCCCCAGGAATTGTTTTCTGTCATCTCATATACCATAATGGAGATATGGATGTACTATGTTGGAAAAATGATATTATCTTGAGTTTTACCATAACCAGGGAAGCTCGGTGAAGAAATAGGCATTGCCCTAGTTTCCAAAGGGGACTTGCTGTATTTTCTCTGGTTGCTGGGTAAGCCAGTCAGAATCCTGTGATTTGATGTCTCCATCAAAATGCCATGTGTATTCTCTAGGAGACAGTAGCACTGGATCCACACTGATTTCTCTTGCTTACACAAGAAATGGTCCTTGAAGACTTAAAGGCCTCTGAATGAAAATATCATCCATTTCCATCCCTTTTGATAAATTTTCTCTGAGACAAGGTCTCACTATGTAGTTCAGGCTGGCCTCAAAATTGCGGGTGCTGGGATTATAGGCATGCACCACCATGCTAGGCTTCTTGATAAGTTTTCTGGTATAGTTTGTTCACTGTGATGAATGTTGTGAATTAATTTAAAACATCAGTTTTTGTTGCATGAATGTTCATGATAATTACTGGATTTTTTCAAACTCTTTAAGATAAATTATAAGAACAACTGTCTGTGATCAGGGAGCTTCTGTGTGGGATCTCCTCTTGATTTCTTGGAGGTCACTCTGTTGTCTATTCCAGTGACCGGAGACATGATGAATGCCTGGAAAGTGACCAGGGGATTAAAATTTTGTTTTCACTTTACTAGAATTTCTGTAGTCTACAGTGGCAAGATACATTCTCTGAGACTGTGATTGTACTATTGCATTTTATTTATTTTTGTGATACTGGGCATTGAACCTACACTGGATGTGCTGACCTACATTTCGGGTCTTTTTTATTTTTGTTTTTATTTATTTTATTTTATTCTTTTTTTGAGATAGGGTCTCGCTTTGTAGTTCAGGCTGGCCCTGAGCTCACTATGTAGCCCAGGCAAGCCTGAAACTCAGCAGTCCTCCTGTCTCTGCCTCCCGAGTGCTGGGATGACAGGCGTGAGCCACCACGCCCAGCACTGTGGTATGTGGTATTGATTGCTGGTGGGCGTGAGTCTCCACGCCCAGCTTTGTATGTGGTTACCGGGATGGAACTCAGGACTTTGCACTTGCGAGGCAGGCGCTGGAACCACTGAGCTAAATCTCCAGCCCTATTTTTATTTTTTTATATTTTATTTTTTTGAGACAGGATCTTGCTTTGCTTTTTTATTTCTTTATTGTAAGACACGCTCATGCTAAATCACTAAGTTGTCCAGGCTGGAACTACAACTTATGATTCTCTTGCCTCAGGTTCTCAGGGATCTGAGATTACAGATATATGCACCCAGGATATTATTTTTGTTTTTATTTTTGGTACCAGACCTTGAACACGGCACCTTACTAAGCTTATACTCTACAACTGCATCCTTAGCCTCCTCTTTTGTAATTAACTTTTTTTTTTTTTTTTGGTTTAGGGAATCGAACTCAAGACCTTGTGGTTGCCAAGCAGGCGCTGCCCCATTGAGATAAATCCCTGGCCTATAATTAACATTCTTTTTTTTTTTTTTTTTTTTTTTGAGACAGGGTCTCACTTTGTAGTTCAGGCTAGCTCTGAGCTCACTATGTAGCCCAGGCAAGCCTCGAACTCAGCAATCCTCCTGTCACTGCCTCCCGAGTGCTGGGATTACAGGCGTGAGCCACCATGCCCGGCAACATTCTTAAGATAATTATTTACAGAACAATTGTGCAAATAGAGTTCCATATGCTTTCATCTCCTTAATAGTTTCTCCTTTTACTAATGTCTTGTGTTAGTGTGGTATAGTTGTTAAAATTAATAAACCAATATTGATAGTGTATTATTAACCATAATCCATAGTTTAGGTTTTATTCTGTATTGTGCAGTTTTGCAGGTTTCAACAAATGCATACTGATGTGTCCTCTCTTACAGATTCTTGTACAGTAGTTTCACCACTGTAAAAAAATCCCATATGCTTTCCCACCTTGCCTAGTCGTTTCTGTTCTCTTCCTGAAGTCACTGGGAATTGTTGTACAGGGGATCAAATTCAGAACTTTAAATTTGCCAACCAGGTACGGTCCCAAAAAACCACTCACGTTTTTTTTTTTTTTTAATTTTTATTTTTAAAAAACCACTCATCTAATGTTTATAGTTTTACCTTTTCCAATATGTCTTGTAGTTATAATATATAGCCTTTTAAAATGAATTTTATTTCATTTAGCAATATGCATTTAAAAATTAAGATTTTTGTCTTTTTTTTGCTAGATTTTTCTCTTTCATTCTCTTTTGCAGAACTGGGAATTGAACCCATGATCTTTGTGCTGAGTTATATACCCAGCCCTTTTTAAAATTTTGAGACAAGGTCTCAGTAGGTTGCCCATGCTAAGCTTAAACTTGTAGTCTTGCTAACTCAGTGTCCCAGAGTGCTGAAATTACAGGTGTTGTGACACCACACCTGGATTTTTTTTCTTTCAGTTTTTTAAGACAGGGTCTTGCTTTGTAGTTCAGACTGGCCCTGAGCTCACTATGTAGCCCAAACTAGCCTCAAACTCACAGCAGTCCTCCTACCTCTGCCTCCCACGGGATTACATGTGTGAGTCACCATGACCACCACTGTAGTATGTGTTACTGGGAATGGAACTCGGGACCTTGTGCTTGCCAGGCAAATGTCAGAACCACTGAGCTAAATCCCTGGCCCACACGTGATTTTTTTATAAAAATCAGTGAACAATACCCTATTTTTATGAATGAATGTATCACAGTTTATCACTTAATAGTTTCCAATTTTCTTTTTTTAAAATTAATTTGTTGGTACACTTTTAAAGGGAGGCTTGACTTTATTAGAAAAATAAAAAACAACTGAGATAATTGTGGGTTTGTCTTCAACGAATGACCTGGTGGATAATGCTGCTTTTAGCGGCACTGGCCTTCCCGCTCTCCACCTGCTGTGCAGGGTTCAATTCAAAGCTGTACCATAGCCACAGGGTCTCATTAGCTGCTGCCACTGTGGCCACTCTGGACTCATGGTCAGACTCGACTTATCTGTCTGAGCTGTGAGCTCAGCCACCTTGACCATGGTGAGGTACTTCCAAATAACCAGCTGGTTCTAGGCAAAGCTGTGGCTCGAGATGAGCTCCTTGTAGTGCAGGGACCAGAGGAGGGAGCATAGCTGGGGATGGGCATCCACAGCACTCAGGCAGGCCCCAGAGTGGACATCCCAGATGCAGATGTGGGAGTCACTGGGTCCCCCTCCTTTTGCCAGGGTATGGGGCTGCCGGGGACACCATGTTATAGCTTTGACAGCCCCTTGATGCTGGGTGAATGTGTGGAGAGGAACCTAGCCACCCTGTCCAGGACAGCTAGGTGACACATTGCCAAGTTACCCTTGCCACCGCTGGTCACATTTTGTCTATCTGGGGGCCCAGTGTAGCCCACACACGTATGGCTGTGGCCACAAACATCATGGTGGTGCATATGGACAGAGCGTGAGCCACTGGGCAAGATATAGCTATTGCAACTTAGAGAGCTCACTCAGGCAGAGTGACTGGTCATGTTTCAGCCATTTCTGCTGTTGACTATCCCATAAGTGCTCCTCTGCAGTGCTGGTGCCCGTAGCCAAGTAGTTGTCCTCTTTGATCCAGGCCACAGAGAATATATAGTCCCCAGGCTGCTCCATTTGCAACAGCTGCACAATGTCACCAGAGCTCACACTCCACAGGTGCATGCTTTTGTCCAGTGCCACAGCTAGTGCATTCTCAGAGCTCCAATGCACAAGGCTCAAGTAATAGTCATTTCGATTTCAGAGTGTCCAGGATCTGGTCTGGGAGGGAAGGAATGTAATGGCAGGTCTTCTAGCTGGAGCCAGGCGGGGTGGCCTTCTGGCTAGAGAGCAATTTAGTCTGTCCTGGTAGCCTTCTGGGGCATTCTGTGGTTGTCTATTGAGCTGAAGGATCTTGTCTTCCTCCACATCAGAACCATTTAGGTTCAAAGCCAGGCTTTCTGGAAGCTGGCTACCTCCATCTGGGAAGCACTGCAGTGGTGGATATATCAGTCACATGCAGGTTTGCTAGGGGTGATCTGAACCTTGGAATTAAATTTGCCCAGAGTTCGGTCCTGGGGTCCCGCCTGGCCTGTGGAATCTGTTGGGCACCCAAGAAGGGGAGGGGCCTGACCCGGAAGCTTCTTTGGCTTTGTTTGCACTGCCAGTATGCAAAGGGTGCACTGGGGTTAGGCACATTAAGCTGAAGCAGGGAATGCGGGTCACTCTCAAACACAAACTCTGCTGGGAGGTATTTGGAGGGGGATGGGGTCCTTGCATTGCTGCCTACACAGCTGTTCTTCACAGTGCGTTGCCAAGCAAGTTCCATTCCCTTCCACTGGTATACTTCTGATATAAATAGTGATCGCATTCATCTTAAGCAATTTGTACTTGTTTGTAGTATATCTTTTTTTTTTTTTTTTTTTGAGACAGGGTCTTGCTTTGTAGTTCAGGCTGGCCCTGAGCTCACTATGGTGCCCAGGCGAGCCGCCGCGAATTCAGCAATCCTCCTGTCTCTGCCTCCCAAGTGCTGGGATTTGTATATCTTGATTCTTTTTTTTCTCCATTCCCATCTCCTCCCTTCAACCTTTCTTCCCCTCCTTATTTATCAAAGTTTTGTTTCCATTTTTACTTCCTTTTTCCTTTTCCTCTTACCCTCCTTTTTGCTTCTCTTTTTTTCTCCCTCTCCTTCCTGCCTTCCTTCCCTTCTTTCTTTTTATATATTTATTTACTCTTTGCTCATTTGATATTTTGAAGAATATGTTGATCGTTTCCAGTTTTTAGTAGTTATTTAAAAAAACCTGTAGGGTGGGAGATTTACCTCAGTGGTTCCCGCATATGCCTTGCAAGCGCAAGGTCCTGAGTTTGATCCCGGTAACCACATACAGTGCTGGGCCTGCTGACTCACACCCACCAGCAATCAATACCACATACCACAGTGCCGGGTGTGGTGGCTCACGCCTGTAATCCCAGCACTCGGGAGGCAGAGGCAGGAAGATTGCTGAGTTCGAGGCTTGCCTGAGCTACATAGTAAGCTCAGGGCCAGCCTGGACTACAAAGTGAGACCCTGTCTCAAAAACGAAAACAAAAACAAAAAAACCTGTAAACATGCATGTGCAGGTTTTAGTGTGGACATTGAATTTTCAGCTCCTTAGGGTAGATACCCAGGAATGGGATTGCTTTATTAAACATTTAAATTTGAAAACTGCCAAACTCTTCAAAGTTACCATAACATTTTGAATTTTCATTAGCAACAAATGAGAGTTCCTTTTGCCTCATATCTATACCAACATTTGGCATTTAAAAAATTATTTTGTAATAAATATGTAGTGATGTCTTATTATCTCCAGTGTTGCAGAGTGTATTCAACTCCCGTATATACTAAACGCCACCACTGAGCTACATCCCCAGTCCAACTTTATTCTCTCTTTTTTCTTTTACTTTTTTGAGACAAGGTCTCATCATATGGTTTGTGCTGGCCTTGAACTCTGGGTAGTCCAAGCTAGCTTCCATCCTAGGTCAATCCTGCCTCAGCCTTCCGAGTGCTAGGATTACCGGTGTGCATCCCAACACGCGCTACAGTTTTGTTCTAAAAATATTCAGTAAGTTTTTTTAGGGGGAAGGGACTGGTGATATAGTACAGGGATAGAACACTTGCCTAGCTAGTGTGCCTGAGGGTGTGAGGTAGATATCCTGGGCATTTAAAAAGAATCTACAGGGTGTCAGGATTTACCTCAGTGGTTCCGCCATCTGCCTGGCAAGTGCGAGATCCTGCATTTGATCCCTGGCACTATATACCACAGTGCCAGGTGTGTTGGCTCATGCTTATAATCCCAACACTTCGGAGGCAGAGGCAAGAGGTTACTGTGTGAGTTCAAGGCTTGCCTGGGCCACAGAGTGGGCTCAGGGCCAGGCTAAACTCCAAAGCGAGAGCTTGTCTTCAGAAAATTAAAAATAAATAAAAAATAATAAAGAAAAGAAACTACAAGCTCTTCAGTTTGTTTACTTTACATTAGCACTACCCTTTCTCTCCCTCCCTCCCTCTCTTTCTTTCTTTCTGTAACACACACACACACACACACACCTCTCAGACATGGATGAGCAAGCACTGTACCACTGAGCTACATTCCCAAAATAGGGAAGGGGCAGGAGTTAAATGAGACTTCCCTAACCTTCTTGGATGTAAGTGGGGGTGTTGTTTAGAATCTGCTTTTCCTTACTAACAGATTGATATTAGGTCATGAGTTGTTAAATGATAAGTGCTCAATTCTTTTGATATGTTTTAGAGTTCTAGGAAGTGTGAGCCAAACCTAGTGCCAGCCACATGACTGTTACAGGCAGTAAAGGGGCTTGGTAGGAGAGGTGTGTTCAGAATTTTCAACTGTCATCAAAGTTAAGGGTCTTTGCCACTTGTACGTTTTGTTCTTCAAACTTTGAGCTGTACAGTATCTCAACTGCCCTCACAATTGAGAGCTTCTTTGTGGACACTAGTGGAAGACTATCCAGAGGACTGAGCTGCCAAAGGTTGAACAGAAAGAGTGATCATACTGTAGTTCCTTAATTTGATCTTTTGTCTAATTCTGCCTCAGGGGATAACTCAGTTCTAAAAGTAAATAGAAGGCTGTCTGGAGACATCCTGTCTCCTGTAGCCTGATACTAATTGTTAGCTAGACTCCTTTTTCTTTTGGTATTCTTAGCTGCTCTGTCTGGTATTCCTAGGATACTGTTTTTTTTTCTAAGACATTTTAATCTTAATGAGAGTGTAACATCTAAATGTTCTGGTTGTGTAGGATAAGATACATGAATGGTTTAATAGGGCCAGAGATTTAGCTCAGTGGTTCGGCACCTGCCTAGCAAGCCCAAGGTCCCTGGTTCGATCCCCAGTAACCACATAGAACAATACTGGGCTTGGTGGTTTACACCTGTAATCCCAGCACTTGGGAGGCAGAGGCAGGAAGATTGCTGAGTTTGAGGCTTGCCTGAGCTACATAGTGAGTTCAGGGCCAGCCTGAACTACAAAGTGAGACCCTGTCTCAAAAAACAAAACAAAAAGAATGGTATAATAGCTCTTGATGGTGAGTTTTGTTTGCTTTTTTCATTAATTAAATAACAACACACTATTTTGTTTGTGTGAGAGCACTTCATTCTCCAGAGCTGGAAGCTTTCTAGATCAACTAGTGCACAAACTCACTTTCTCTTTAAAAGGATCCATCTGGTTAGTGCTTGCCTTTCTTAAATTTTATAGCTTATGGAATCATAAAGCCAAAAGAAAACACTAAGATAATCCAATGAGATCTTCTACTTTATAGCTATGACTGCTCAAATGCTGAGGCTGATTTGCTCAAAACTGTACAGCTGGTTACTAAGTGAGATGGAGGTCAGTGGTTCTGATCTCTAATGCGCCGCAATTTTGTAACTATACTAATTTTGGTTGTTATTTTTTGTGAATGAAGATTTTACAACTTAAAAGGAAGTACATTTTCCAGGAAATTTAAATGGACTATTAAACTATGTAGTATTTTTTAAAATTCAGACATCTGATTGAGTTTCTAATGCATGAAGTATTGTGTATTTCTTTCAGTTATTTAGTGTCACTGGATTCTTAGTTACTAGCAAATTTGTGATGTTTCTTGTTCTAGATAGAAATTGCTCAATTGAGATAATGGTGAAGTTACAGCTTATATTTAGTAAGCAAACATTTGGCTGCATTAAAATGAATCTTAATGTATTTTTTCTTTGCACAGTGGAGATAATCTGTTAATATTTAATACCATAAAGCAACGAAGGAATTCTGCTTTCATGTGGCAATGCATTTATAAAACTGGAGTGGTGTGTTATATAAAAACTAAAAGTACAGATTAATATGCATCTAGTGGATTCAGAGCTTGCAGAGCGCACATCTGTTGTGAAAACAAATCATAAAACTATTCAGAGCTTCAGCATCTTTAAATGTTTGTGCTTTGATTCGCTTCAACTGTTTCAAAACCATTTTTAATGAATTTAGAAAAAGCCATGTACTCCAAGGAAACAATTTGTGAAGCCATTTATGGTATTGTTAGTCATTTTTTTATTTCCACAGCACTTTGATACCTTAGTATTTTTCTTTTCAGTTCGTACATTGGACAGGAAAGGGGCTGTGTTAGTTACTTTTCTTATTGCTGAAACAAAACACCCAGTAGCCACAAGTGAAAGGGGAAAATGTTTATTTGGCTCACAGTTTGTAGGGGTTTCAGTCTGACTCTCCAAGGTAGGGTAGCATGGGCATATGGACATCACAGAGGACAAACAATCACGGAGGGCAGGAGGTAGCAAAGCAAGCAAGCAAGGGACCTGACAAGTCAAGTCTTGATGATAAAGTCTGTGAACACTATAGGAAATTAATATTTCAATTCCGTTCTCAGTTCCTGTGAGTATGTAACTAGGAATGCAATTGCTAGGTCATGGGACAATTATGCGTTTTATTTTATTATTGCTTTTTTGAATTGTTGAGGACTCAAACCTAGCTCATGCTAGGCAAGTGTTCTACCACTGAACTACATTCAGGCACAGCCCCCCCTGAGGGGGCTCCCTTTTTTTCTTGAGACAGGGTCTCACTTTGTAGCCCAGGCAAGCCTCAAACTCAGCAATCCTCCTGCCTCTGCCTTCTAAGCGCTGGAATTACAGGTGTGAGCCCCCACACCCGGCACTGTGGTATGTGGTACTGATTGCTGGTGGGTTTGGGTCACCGTGCCTGAATTTTTTTTTTTTTTGAGACAGGGTCTCACTTTGTAGTTCAGGCTGGCTCTGAGCTCTCTATGTAACCCAGGCAAGCCTCGAACTCAGCAATCCTTCTGCCTCTTCTTCTGCCTCCCGAGTGCTGGAATTACAGGTTTGAGTCACCATACTTGGCATTTGTGGTTTGTGTTACTGATTGCTGGTGGGTGTGAGCCACTACATTAGGTATTGTTGTATGTAGTTACCAGGGATCGAACCAGGAACCTTGCGTGTGCTAGGCAGGTGCTGGAGTCACTGAGCTAAATATCCAGCCCTGATATTTTTTGTATGTGGTTACTGGGATCGAACCACGGACCTTGCGCTTGCTAGGCAGGCACCAGAACCACTGAGCTAAATCTCTGGCCCTCAGATTCCCCCCCACCTTTTCAATTTTATTTTGAGACAGGTTCTTACTAAGTTGCCCAGGTGGGTTTCAAACAGAATCCTCCTGCCTCAGCCTTCCAAGAAACTGGGATTTTGAGAAGAGTGTTTTTGCTGGGTTGTCGAGTCTGATTATTATTATTATGTCCTAGAGTCATCTGATGTTATGACCTCAGCTTTTTGTATAGCTGAAACTCCACAGACACATAGCACTATGTCTGGGAAACCCAAACTGTGTGTCATAAAGATTATTTACTTTTTCCTGTAATTTTACACAGTTAACATTTACTTATTTGTTTTTGCTGTGTTGAGCATTGATCCCAGGTGTTCACACATGATAGGCAAGGGATCTACCCCTGAGCTGTAGCCTCAACCTACTTATAACCCCCATTTAAAAAAAAACTAATTTTGGGATGAATCCTTGCTGAAATGCCCAGTCTGGTCTATAACTGGATTTCTTTTGCTTGAGTCTCCTAACTAGCTGGGATTATAGGTATGTACCAGAGTGCCTTGTAATATTTATCTTTTGATCTTAGATTTTATTTCACAGGCAAAGCCGTGGATGCAATACTGCATCTGTATTTTTCCTCGAAATTTAACTTCATATTGTTAGGACAGAACTGACAGCATAAACCTCTTTATGTACTCAGCTGTGATTAAACTAGGCTTATACCCTTGGAACTAAAGTACTACCTCCCAGCTCTTAAACATACTTTAAATCTAAGTTGACACACTTACCAGCACTGATTTCAAGGCCATTGGGATTGATCTCTGTGTGGACCAGGTTAGGACAATGAATTCTTTTTCTTTGGTTAACAAACTTTAAGGTTTCTGACTTACATTATATTTGAGTGTTGATACTGATTTATGATTGAAAAGATTGGGATAAAAGATGTTGACTGGGGTAATTAGTTTATCACTGTTTAGAATTCAGAAGTTTTAGACCTTAGTTCTCTTCCTAACATTCCATTTTTCTGTATGGGAGGTTCTTCCCTACTCAACTTTGGATATTTTGCTTTCTTTTTCTTTTGCAGTACCGGGGATTGAACTTGGGCCCTTGTGCTTGCAAGGTAGGTGCAGTGTCACTGAGCTAAATCTCTGGTCCTGCACTTGCTAGGCACTGAGCTACA
Source organism: Thryonomys swinderianus (assembly GCA_004025085.1). Lineage (NCBI taxonomy): Eukaryota > Metazoa > Chordata > Mammalia > Rodentia > Thryonomyidae > Thryonomys > Thryonomys swinderianus. The sequence goes on from PVIC010028565.1 coordinate 12,539, forward strand.
TCCCTGGTCCTGGTTTTCTTTTTGTACTAAAAGACTTACATGTTGAGTTGGTTATTGAGAGTGATAAAGTGTTTTCTTATTTGGAGGGAGCTAATTTGATTCTACTTAACTTTACTACTAAAATTATTTTGATTTCCTACCTTCTTATAAAGCCTTGCATCCAGAATGGCCAATTACAGAAAAGGGAGACTCTACCTATCTTTTTTTTTTTTTTTTTTGAGACAGGATCTCGCTTTGTAGTTGAGGGTGGTCCTGTGCTCACTGTGTAGCCCAGGCAAGCCTCAAACTCAGCAATCCTCCTGCCTCTGCCTCCCAAGTGCTGAGATTACAGGTGTGAGCCACCACGCCCCGCACTGTGGTATGTGGTATTGATTGCTGGCGGGTGAGAGTCTCCATGCCCAGCATTGTATGTGGTTACCGGGGATCCAAATTAGGACCTTGCGCTTGCGAGGCAGGCGCTGGAACCACTGAGCTAACCCTCTGGCCCTCTACCTATATCTTTGACTGCAGTGACTAGGGGAAGAGATCAGACCTTATTTGGACTTGAGAATAGTCTCTAGTGTTCTCAGTCCGAGGTACCATGTTGTATACCAAAGTTTGGTTTTAAAATAATGAAATAACTTTGTTAGAGGGGTGTCAGTGTGTGCAACCTGAAGAAATTTTTTAAGAACTACAGTATACATAGCTATAGAATATATGAGTGTTTTATGATATTCTTGAATTGAATATAACTTAATTGTAATGAATGTCATAAAACAGCATGAAAATAAAATAATGTTAGCTTTGACATGTCTACTTCAAACTAGTAACTGCATACTTAGTTTTGTGGTAGTGGTTTGCAGTGAACTCTTGAGCTAATGTTTCTTTGCAAATGTCATTTGTAAACTAAACGTCTGTATTAGTAAGGTTTTCTGTTACTGTAAGCTGCTTACAGAGGGGAAATATTTGTTATGTTTTAGAGTTGTATAGATTCATCAAAAGTATAAGTGCTTGTAATTTTACTCCTATTGAGAAATTGAACAGTTTAATATGTATTTAAAAAAAATCTTTTTGGGCTGGAGATTTAGCTCAGTGGTTCCAGTGCCTGCCTCACAAGCGCAAGGGCCTGATTTCCATCCCCAGTAACCACATACAGTGCTGGGCGTGGTGACTCTCTCGCCCACCAGCAATCAATACCACATACCACAGAGCTGGGCGTGGTGGCTCACACCTGTCATCCCAGTACTCGGGAGGCAGAAACAGGAGGATTGCTGAGTTCGAGGCTTGCCTGGGCTCCATTGTTAGCTCAGGGCCAGCCTGAACTACAAAGCGAGACCCTGTTTAAAAAAAAAAAAAAATTTTTTTTACGTGTGCTTTTATTTTATGTTAGAGAATATACTATGTACTATTTATTTTCTTGTTCATGCACACTTTTTTCTTAGCAGTGCCTCCGTGTTTTGTAAGGTGGGTTTTAAAAAATATTTTTATTTTATTTTTTTCAGTAATGGTGATTGACTTTGTGCTTGCCAGGCAGGTGGGATGCCACTGAACTACATCCTGAAGCCTGTTTTGTCAGTTTTTAAATATTTTTGATTCTGGGAATTGAATTTAGAGCCTTCACACTGATCTATATCTCCAACCCTTTTTTTACTTCTGATTTTATTTTTACTATTTAGGTATTTTGGGGTGGGGTTTTTTTTTGAAATAAGATCTCACTTTATACTTGAGGGAAGCCTTGAACTCAAGGAGATCCTCCTGCCCTGGCCTCTCCAGTGCTGGGATTACAGGTATGCACCCCCATACCTGGCCTTGTCAGTGTTTGGAGGATGTGGACAAGATTCTTGGCTTGATGTTTTGCTTTAAGAGAGTCTCACTGGATAGTCCTGGCAGGCCTTGAACTGCCTCAGCCTCTGAAGTGCTGGTATTACAGACATGTACTAGCATCCCTGGCTTTGTTTCTTACTCAAACAATTCATGGGATTATTTCACATGTGACTGTTGTAAAAACTTTAACCAATTACAAAGAACAAAATATAACCACATGTAATGCTTTTCAGAGGGTAATTATTGGCTATTAAAATTTTTCAAACTTGGAGCTGGGCATGATAGTGCATATCTGTAAACCCAGCACTCCTGAGGCTGAGGCAGGAGGATCACTGAGTTCAAGGGTTGCCTGGACTGTGTAGTGAGACTCTGTCTCAAAAACAAAACAAAAACAAAAAAAAAGAAAAAAAAATGTTTTCCCAACTTTCTTCTGTGATTGTTTTATATAAAGTTATAAATAAGATTTAAAATGAGTTTACTATATTTTATTTAATGTTGAGAATATTACTCCATCAACAGATTAATGGTTATATCATGTGTAAATTTAACTATACCCCTCATGGTTTTTAAGTTATTTTAAGTTATTTTCAAATTTTTGCTTTTATGAATTTTGAGATAAATATCAAATTTTTATTTTACCTTTCTTTTTTTTGTGGTACTGGGGATCCAACTCAGGACCTTGTGCTTGCCAGTCAGGCACAGAACCACTGAGCTAAACCTCCAACCCGTTGTTTTTGTTTGTTTCTTTGTTTGTCTTTTTTGAGACAGGGTCTTGCTTTGTAGGACAGGCTGCCCTTGAACTCACTGTGTAGCCCAGGCAAGCCTCAAATTCAGCAGTCCTCCTGTCTCTGGCTCTCAAGAGCTGGGATTACAGGCATGAGCCACCATGCCCAGCATTGTAATGTATTTTACTGGGGATTGTACTCAGGACCTTGTGCTTGCCAGGCACATGCCGGAACCATTGAGCTAAATCTCTGGCCCTCCCTGTTTTGTTTTTTGTGGTACTGAGGATTGAACCCAGAGCCCCATATGTTAGGCACTGAGCTACAACACTAGATTTTTTTTTTTTAATCTTTTTGTTTGTGTTTTGAGACATAATCTCACTGTGTAGTCTAGGCTGGCCTTGAATTTAGGATGTAGCCCTAGCTGCCTTCAAATTTAAGATTCTTTTCTTCTATCTTCATCAGTGTTTATAGGTAGTTACTATATCTAGCTTCTTCCTTTTAATTTTGAGATAGGATCTGCTCAGTTGCCTTGAATTTATAACCCTCGGTGCCTCACCGTCCTGAGTAGCTAGAATTGTAGCATGCTGGATTACACCTAGCAGACACCAAACAGCCTATCCCTACCTTCTTTTGTTTTGATATGGGGTCTTGTTTAGTTGGCCACACTGTGCTCTAACTTGTGATTCTCCTGCCTCAGCTTCTCAGAGTGCTCAGACATCAACTTTTTCTGTTAAGTTTTTTTTTTTTTTTTTTTTGAGACAGGGTCTCGCTTTGTAGTTCAGGCTGGCTCTGAGCTCACTATGTAGTTCAGGCAAGCCTCGAACTCAGCAATCCTCCTGCCTCTGCCGCCCAAGTGCTGGGATTACAGGCGTGAGCCACCACGCCTGGCACTTCCGTTAAGTTTTTTATGATTTCCTCATACTTTAAAATGTTGACATTGTTATTTATTCTCCTGGGTTCAATAAATGAACATTTTGCCTTGTAGTTTTATAAAAAATGTGATACTCTCAGTGAGGGAAAAGGATTTATTATTCTCTGGACAACATTGAATGAAATGATTTTATTTCATTTCTGTAGTTTTTTATTTTTATTTTTATTTTTGAGACAGGGGCTCGCTTTGTAGTTCAGGCTGGCCGTGAGCTCACTATGGTGCCCAGGCAAGCCACCGCAAACTCAGCAATCCTCTTGTCTCTGCCTCCCGAGTGCTGGGATTATAGGCGTGAGCCACCATGTCCGGCATTGTGGTATGCAGTGTTGATTGTTGGTGGGCATGTCTCCACGCCCAGCATTATATGTGGTAAGGGGATCGAACTCAGGTCCTTGTGCTTGCAAGGCCGGCGCCAGAACCACTGAGCTAACCCTCTAGCCCCTCATTTCTGCAGTTTTATAGATGAGAAAATGTTGTTTTAGCACAACATTTTTAGTATATACTGTATATTTAATGTAATGCAGTGGTTTAAAGCTTTGTATATCATATATATATATATTTTTATTTTTATTTTTATTTTTGGTATTGGGCATCAAACTCAGGACCTTGTGTTTGTCAGGCAGACACTGTGCTGCTGTGCTGAATCATACTTTGTAATTAACTGGAAAACTGAAAAGTGAAATAAGTCATTTAAAAATAAAATATTAGGGCAGGAAATGTAGTTCAGTAGTTCTTCTGCCTGCCTGCCAAGTGCAAGGTCCCAAATTTGATCCCTGGTTCCACCAAAAAAGAAAAAATAGTTTGAGTCACATCAGTATTGTATTAAATTGTGAAATGTTAGAAATGAAAGGCTGGAGATGTAACTCAGTGGTTCTGGCACCTGCCTTGCAAGCACAAAGTCCTGAGTTCAATTTCGGGTAACCACATACCACAATGCTGGGTGTAGTGACTCACATCCACCAGCAGTCAGGACCATAAACCACAGTGTTGGGTGTGGTAGCTCATGTCTGTAATCCCAGCACTCAGGAGGCAGAGGCAGGAGGATTGCTGTGAGTTGGAGGCTTGCCTGGGCTACATAGTAAGCTCAGGACTAGGTAGTTACCATACCACTATTGAACTACAAAGTGAGACCCAGTCTCAAAAAAAAAAATGATAATGAAAATTGCAAAGGATTTCCCTTTTCCAGTTGGCAGTGGCATGTGTGTGAGGCTTGGTAGCACCTGCTGACAGCCCACTGGAGGCTTCCTGGGTGGCTCTGAAGAAAGTTAGGAGGTATTTTAGCTGTTAAGAAACTTCCCCATCCATGGTGAAAAACTTCGATGGAGAAAGAAGGTGGTTTGTTAAGCAAATTATTGGTGTAATCAGGATCTTAGAGTCAAATTATAACATAATAGGGCCGGAGGGTTAGCTCAGTGGTTCCGGCGCTTGCCTCGCAAGTGCAAAGTCCTGAGTTCGATCCCTGGTAACCACATACAATGCTGGGCGTGGAGACACGCCCACCAACAATCAACGCCGCTTACCACAGTGCCAGACGTGGTGGCTCACGCCTGTAATCCCAGCACTCGGGAGGCAGAGACAGGAGGATTGCTGAGTTCGCGGCGGCTTGCCTGGGCACCATAGTGAGCTCAGGGCCAGCCTGAACTACAAAGCGGGACCCTGTCTCAAAAAAAGCAAAAAAAAAACCAAAACATAATAACAATTGCTTTAGAGGCATTTGTATTTTACATGTATGGCTCTTCCTCTAAATGTTCCCAAAGCACCCCAATGAAAAAAAATTATTTTGGTGGTATTGGGAGTTGAACCCATGGATGCTATACCACAACATGGTTTACTGTATTTAAACACTTAGGCCAGCATTTGATTTTCATTTTCTTTACTGTTTTTAAATTATTATAATTCTTAATTTAAGAGAGAAATTTGGGTTGATCTTTTATAGTAGTCTGCTTCCACATGATCATCTATTAGTTAAGGAGCAGTGGTCATATTTTGATGCAAAGATAACAACTTTTTTCTTTTCTCTTCCTGTCTTTTCAGTACTGGGAATGTACCTGGGGCTTTTGCACTGAGCTATATCCCTCTGCCATTTTTGCTATGTTTTTTTTTCTTGCTGTACCAGGGATTGAACTTGGGCCCTTGTCCATCCACGGTCAGCGTGGTACCACTTGAGCTAAATCCCCAGCACCTCTTCAGCCTTTTTTATTTTGAGATTTTGATGCAGGTTTCATTAAGTTGCACTATCTGGCCTCAGACTTAAAATCCTCCTTCCTCAGCCCCTCAAGCAGCTGTAATCCCAGTACTCAGGAGGCATTGTAGGCATAATGTGTCAGGCATTACAGACACTCCCCTTGTGCCCAGCAGATACAGGTCTTTATTGACTCCTCTCAAATCTGCTGTGTTTGATCTAATCATGAAATCAAGTGTACCATATTTATCTGTGTTTTTGTGTGGATAAAAAGTCTCATAGCTGAGAACCAGAGTGTAGGGTAGGTTTCAATTCTAAAAGTGTATGCTCTAAAGCTCATGTGCTTTCTTTAAGATTGTACTTCTGAAGCTTGCAGGGATGTAGTGACTTGAACTTGACATAATTTTACTTACAGTTTCTGTTTTACATTATAGCAAATTAAAGAGCACTAATTGCAGAACAGGAGAGAAACATGGTAGAACTAAAGAGAACATCAACAATGCCTTTTGATATAAAAGTATAGTATTGTTACTGTATTGGGGCTCTTTTCAGGTTCTTGATATCCTAAATAAAAAATTGAGCAGGTTGGGCCGGAGGGTTAGCTCAGTGGTTCTGGTGCCTGCCTCGCAAGCGCAAGGTCCTGAGTTTGATCTCCGGTAACCACATATAATGCTGGGCCTGGAGATTCATGCCCACCAACAATCAACACCGCATACCACAATGCCAGGCATGGTGGCTCACGCCTGTAATCCCAGCACTCGGGAGGCAGAGACAAGAGGATTGCTGAGTTCGTGGCGGTTTGCCTGGGCTCCATAGTGAGCTCAGGGCCAGCCTGAACTACAAAGCGAGACCCTGTCTCAAAAAAAAAAAAAAAAAAAAAAATTGAGCAGGTTGTCCAAGAAAAGCATCAGGATCAATTATTTATTTGAAAGAAAAGACAAGACACATGCCACAGATTGTGCGGGAGGTAGTAAAAGAACCCTCACAGCACTGAAGGATCATGGACTTGGAGGTCTTAAGCATTAGGATTTGGGATGGGATTGAGAGTTTGATGGGAGCTGTGATTCCTGCCAGTGAGGCACTTGACTGGGCTCTTTGTGTGTGGGGTGGTGGAGTTTTTCACACACACACACACACACACACACACACACACACACACCCTCATACTGGGGATTGAACTCAAGACCTGGCACTTGCCAGGTATGGTGCTACTGAGTTACATCCAGGGCCCTTGGAATTTTTACCTTTTATGGTTTTTAGAGGAATTGTCATGGGGGCCAAAGCCCATGGAAATGAAGGAGGATCAAATCTGCATATTTAGTGATGTGGTAATTAGGGTGGGGGCCAGCCACATGTTGCAGAAGACCACTGGGCACATGCTCAAGGACTTACTGGGTATAAATTAAGTTACCTTGGCTACCTTTTCGTACTATATTTAGATATGTGTATCCTGGTCTTGGGCTAATGTTTAACGCAGAAGGTGGATCTAGTCTCAGAAAGTGGACCCGTGGGTATGCCCTCCCTTCTCACTGCCATCTGTTTTCATGATTTCCTTCTGTCTCAAGTCTAGCCCAGAGTGGGCTGCAAGGTAGGCCAGTCCTGCAGCATTTTCCATTGCTGCCTCCTGCCTCAGTATTAAAACTTATAGAGCATTTGGCCCATGTGTTTCACTGAAGCTTGGGGATATTATTATTGTTAGTTTTTTTGACAGTACTAGGGATTAAACCCAGGACCTTTGCACGTAGCAGTGCCCCTATTTTTTTTTTAATTAAAAAAAATATTTTTAGACGGTACCTTGCTTTGTACTTCACACTGGCCCTTACCTCACTTTGTAGCCCAGGCTAGCCTCAACTCAGAGCAATCCTCCTGCCTCTGCCTCATGAGTACTGGGATTACAGGCATGAACCATCATGCCTAGCATTGTGGTATATGGTATTGGGATTGAACTCAGGACCTTGCACTTGCCAGGCAGTTGCCTGAACTACTGAATTAAATCCCTAGCCCTTTTATTTTTATTTATTTGGTTTTGTTTTGCTTTGCTTTTTTTTTGAGACAGGGTCCTGCTTTATAGTTCAGGCTGGTCCTGAGCTCACTATGTAGCCCAGGCAAGCCTTGAACTCAGCAATCCTCCTGCCTCTGCCTCCCGAGTGCTGGGATTACAGCATGAGCCACCACACCTGGCACTGTGGTGTGTGGTACTGATTGCTGGTGGACATGAGTAACCATTACCTGGTACTGTTGTATATGGTTACTGGGGATTGAACCAGGGATCTTGGGCTTGGTAGGCAGGTTCTGGAACCACTGAGTTCCAGAAAATCTCTGACCTATGTTTTATTTTTTTGAGAGGGCGTCTTGTTGATTCACTTAAGTTGCCCAGGCTGGGCTTAAATTTAAAAAATCCTCCTCCCTCACCCTCCCAGAATTCTGTTTACAGCTGTGTGCCACTATATCTTACTAGGAGACAATATTTTTTATAGGCTAATGCAGAATGTTATCCAAAAAAGTTAAATTTGCATAATTTTGTTTCTCCTGCTTTAAGAGTTTATGTGTGAGATGTTCTTGAACTTTGTGTCTTTTCCTTTCCAATATATATATATCTAACTTTTTCTTATTTTATTGAATTGCCTTCGAATGTTAAAATTATTTTGTATTTTGTTTGAAACAGGGTCTTGCTAAGTGTACCTTGATTTTGTGATCCTCTTGCCTTAGCCTCCTGTCTAGCTGGATAAATTAAAAATTTGTTAATGCTGGACGTGGTGGCTCACGCCTGTAATCCCAGCACTCGGGAGGCAGAAACAAGAGGATTGCTGAGTTTGCGGCAGCTTGCCTGGGCACCCATAGTGAGCTCAGGGCCAGCCTGAACTACAAAGCAAGACAATGTCTCAAAAAGCAAAAAAAAAAAAAAAAAAATTGTTGTTGTTGTTTTGTGCTATTTTGAGACAGGGTCTTGCTTTGTAGTTCAGATGGCCTCTGAATTCACTATACAGCCCAGGCTAGCCTCAAACACCCAGCAATCATCCTGCCTCTGCCTCCTGAAGATGGGATTACAGGCCTGAGCCACCATACCACATGCTACACACCAAACCCAGCTCATTTTAAATGGTGATGGTATTTGTTTTATTGCATATGAAATGTAATAAAAACACTAAAAATGAAAAGAAGATGAGAATTTGAATACTCTCGGTCAATAGCATTGTGGTACCAGGGATCCAACTCGGGACCTTGCACTTGCCAGGTAGATGCCAGAACCACTGAGCTAAATCCCCAGCCATACCCTAAACAGTTTTAAAGGTCAGAATGCTAAACTTTGGTTTCACAGAAGTTCATTTATTTGAGGCCAAATTTCCTAATTACTAGACTCATAGAGGATTCTTGTACTTAAAAGATGTTGAAAACCATGCACAGATACAGTTTGAGATGCAAATGTACAGATAGTTTTTTTTAAAAAATTGTGTTTGATGAGGCATGAATAGATTAGAAGATGGGACAAGATAAAAAGTAAGGAAAAATATAGACTAATTAGGCAGTAACAGTGATGTTGGGGAAAAGAAAACAAGATTTGTTTATAGATCAGTATGCAAATATATGGCTAAAGCTATGGCTCAGTGGTAGAGCACTTTCCCAGGTAGTGTGAGGCTGTGGATTGATCCTTAATACCACAAAAAGGAAGGAAGGAAGGAAGGAAGGAAAGGGAAGGAAGGAAGGAAGGAAGGAAAGAAAGGAGAGGGAGCGAGGGAGGAAAGGAAGGAAAGAAGACAGGCAGGCAAGCAAGCTAATATTGTTATTCTTGGACTATTCATTGAAAGAAAGGCTTGCATTTTATTTTTTCATTCTATCCTCTTTTCCCTAGGCATTTTTTGTTTGTCAAGTATTACCCTTCAGTCTTTTAAGAGTAGCTAGTGTTTAAAATGATTTGTAGTTATTAGCAAATGGTATAAAAGGAAATGTTGAATAACAACATTTTTCCTTTTCTAGAACTATACACATTACTTTAGACATGAACTTTTATGCACCTTCTGAGTAAGCTTAGTGGAGAAGGGTTGGGTTTAATTAATGTTTCATAAAGCAGTGTTGACATACCAATTTTGTGTTTTTCTTGTCTTCTTTGTAGAACAACTGTTTCTTTTTTTTTTTTTGATGGTACCGGGCAACAAACTCAGGCCCTTCAGCTTCCAAGGTAGGTGTGATACCACTTGAACTAAATCCCTGGCCCTAACTGTCTATTCTTGTACATTGTTTTAAGAAAAACTTTTGGCTGGGGGTTTAGCTCAAGTGGTACAATGCCTACCTTGTAAGTACAAGGGCCTGAGTTCAATCCTGAGCACCCCCCCACACACACATACACAAAGAAAGAAAGAAAAAAAAAACCCAACCCTTTTTACTCAGTTCTTTTAATATTTGAAAGAGAAACTATAACACCTGTCTCTTGTTCCTCTTGTGCTTTTTTGTCATTTTTGTGTTTAAGATGGAACACAGAGCCTCATACATGTGTCCTCTACCACTGAGTACACTCCAACCTCCCATGTCTCTCATTTTTGCATTACGGTATTAATAAAGCTAGTGGCGGGGCCAAAGATTTAGCTCAGTGGGTCTGGTGCCTGCCTCGCAAGTGCAAGGTCCTGAGTTCCATCTCCCGTAACCACATACAATGCTGGGCCTGGTGACACGCCCACCAGCAATCAATACTACATACCACAGTGCCTGGCATGGTGGCTCAGGTCTGTAATCCCAGCACTCTGGAAGCAGAGGCAGAAGGATTGCTGAGTTCGAGGTTTGCCTGGGCTACATAGTGAGCTGAGGGCCAGCCTGAACTACAAAGCGAGACCCTGTCTCAAAAAACAAAAACAAAACAAAACAAAAAGCTAGTGGCACTTTTCTACTTTTCCCTCTTTTGAAGACAGGAGACTGCTCCCTCCTTTACTCTTCTCAAACATTATGGAATTTTTTTTTTTTTTTTT
>PVIC010028566.1:0-23101 GCA_004025085.1 Thryonomys swinderianus
GTATGTGGTTACCTGGGATCAAAGTCAGGACTTTGTGCTTGCCAGACAGTCACTGGAACACTGAGTTAAATCGCCGGACCCACTTTTTATTATTTTTACATTTTGAGAGCAGGTTTCAGTATGTTGCCCAGGGTACAAGGAACGTTTGATCATGTTTCGTTTGCATGGAGTGCCGAGATTACAGGTGTGTTCCACTATGCCTCGCTAAGTTGGGAGTTTTCCTATCAGCACTGATCCAGGATTATTGTGTTTGGTTAAATGAAATTTGAGTGGGAAATGGTCCTGCCCACCTTTTACCTCAGTCACTTGGGTCACTGAAATAGGATTATTGCAATGCAGCAAGACTCAGATCAACCTAAAATAAAATCAATGGGCTGTATCTGTTACTCTGAAGTCACTTGTACAAAATGTGCAAAGCCTTGAACTTGGTTCAGTACTGAAGCATAAAGTGATAAGTACTTAGTGGGAAATGTATTTTGATTTGGAATTTTACGCTGTTTAGACATGAGTGACCTGTGGTCCAGTACTTGCTTGAGCTGCAGTGTGTTCCTGGCTGGTCAGCGACAGAACACCAAGTGAAAACATCCAGAGAGTTACAGTGCAGCACATTCAATAGTTTACATAAACTATTTATTATTTTATTATGAAATGATCTGTGTGTTACCTACATTTCCTTTTTTTTTTTTTTTTGCTTTTTGAGACAGGGTCTCGCTTTGTAGTTCAGGCTGGCCCGGAGCTCACTATGGTGCCCAGGCAAGCCGCCGCGAACTCAGCAATCCTCCTGTCTCTACCTCCCGAGTGCTGGGATGACAGGCGTGAGCCACCACGTCAGGCATTGTGGTATGCGGTGTTGATTGCTGGTGGGCATGTCTCCACGCCCAGCATTGTATGTGGTTACCGGGGATCGAACTCAGGTCCTTGCGCTTGCAAGGCAGGCGCCGGAACCACTGAGCTAACCCTCCGGCCCTACATACATTTTCTTAACTACAGGTCAAGATAAGTGTGTTCATTACTTTTAAGGAGGCAAGGCTTAGAAATATTTGCTAGATTATGTATAGTCAGTGCATTTTCAATATATTTTGAATTGCCTATGGATTGATCAAGATAGTTTCCCTTGGTACCTCAAGTAGACTGTGTAGACTCATTCTTTCAAATCTTTGTAACATGCTTATCTGAAGAATATGAGCCTAATCAGGTAGTACCCTGTGTTTCATGCTGTATTATTAATCAGGCTCTCCCAAAGAAGTGAACTGGAATACATTATGAGTAGAGTTTTCAATAAAAATATAAAAACTGCCTGTGGCCTTGTAGAGACAGAGGTACCATAGATAGGGAGAGTGAGGGAACCCCACCCTCCCACATGGTGGGGCAGACAGCTAAAACAGGTTTTGATACCTGCAAGAGCAAAAGCATGTGCACTTTTTTGTCAGATTGTATCTGTGCATAGTTTTTTTCTCTATACTGTATTAGAAAATTAAAAAATGTTATAGATAATGTTTTATGAATGTGAATATATAAATGCTTGGAGGTATATCACTATTTCTCATTATTGATAAAATCTTTACAGTGATACATAAGGATTTTCTTGTAGAAAAGAAAATATTGGCAGAGATTGTGACAAGTGGGAGAATGGCCCATCTATTAACTTTTTAGGATATATGCTGCTGAAGCTAGCACCATCTGTTAATTTTTTTTTTTTTTTGAGACAGGGTCTCGCATTGTAGCTCAGGCTGGCCCTAAGCTCACTATTGTAGCCCAGGCAAGCCTCGAACTCAGCAATCCTCCTGTCTCTGCCTCCCGAGTGCTGGAATTACAGGCATGAGCCACCGTGGCCGGCACTGAGGTATGTGGTATTGATTGCTGGTGGGCGTGACTCACCACACCCAGCATTGTATGTGGTTACCAGGGATCGAATTTAGGTCCGAACTCAGGTCCTTGCGCTTGCAAGGCAGGCGCTGGAACCACTGAGCTAAATCTCATCTGTTAACTTTTTAAGGCTGACAAAAATTTAAGCAAAAAATTGATAAAAGCTCAGTCTTCTAATAAAGTATTTAAAAATACAGTTTTTTTCCTAAAATATTCATGATATGTCATGAGTATATTCTTGCACTTTTGACTGTATTAATTAGAAATCATTGTTTAGGCCGGAGGGTTAGCTCAGTGGTTCCGGCGCCTGCCTCGCAAGCGCAAGGTCCTGAGTTCGATCGCTGGTAACCACATATAATGCTGGGCGTGGAGACATGCCCACCAACAATCAACACTGCATACCACAATGCCGGGCATGGTGGCTCACGCCTGTAATCCCAGCACTCGGGAGGCAGAGACGGGAGGATTGCTGAGTTCGCGGCGGCTTGCCTGGGCACCATAGTGAGCTCAGGGCCAGCCTGAACTACAAAGTGAGACCCTGTCTCCAAAAAGCAAAACAAAAACAAAACAAAAAAAACATTGTTTAATTTACATGTTCAAAACTCATCCTTTATCAAACTTAAGCTAAACTATAGAGCTTTCTTTTTTTTTCTTTGTAGTTATTACATGTATGCTAACTTTGATTAAAGAAGAAAACATTTGAGAGCTATTTCTGTGTACTGAGTTTTCTTATTGGGAATCTTTTTGTCTTTTCTTGTATTACTATAGTTTTAGTGACTATTAAAACAATGAGAGTATATTTTCCAGGGAAAGAGAGAGAGAGAGAGAGAGAGAGAGAGAGAGAGAGAGAGAAAGAAAGAAAGAAAAAATCTTTATATTAATAGTTTACCTGGTAGTCTTCTGATTTGAATGGCTGTAAACATATCTGATCATGAATTTATGATACACTCAGGATGATGTGCTGGAAACAGGTTTTATCAAAATGGTGTTATTTGAGAGTTTATTAGTGGTATGTTTGCAATCAACACTGGTTAATTTCATCTTGAACAACTGGTTCAGTATTTTCATACAGTTTTCCTCCACTATTCTACCCATTTCCTTTTGATTGAACTCTACATTTTCCTATATGAGTCACTCTTTTTTCTATCATCTTTCCTTCATTTTTCTTAAACCCTACTTGGCATTTCTCATGCAAAATAGAACTCATGATATTGAACCTTCAGTGTTTATCTGATGCAATGTAATATTATTCTAGGTAGAAAAGCTAGCTAGACATGTGGTAGGCAGTTAGCTAGGACTGGCCCTCAGAAGAATCCAAATTGGAGTTTAGAGTTGCCAGAGGGAAAAAGCTATCCCACCCCTGTAAGACAAACAACTTTGATTGATATCTAAATAGGCAGCAGACACCAACATCCTGGGGTGGAGGGCTGAGACTTTAACCACCTCCCCAGGAAAGAGTCTGAGTCAAACATTCCTGTTCGATTGTTAGGTGACTTAATTTATCATTGGATGCCCATTTAATCAATGTTACCTGAGCTTTGTCTGTTTTGTATGGTTTCTCCTTGTACTAGTGTTATTCAAGCTACTGTATTTGCAATGTTACTGGTTGACTGTAATTTTGTCCCACTTCAGACCTGCTTCACCTCACCGCTTTGCTCCATAAAAGCCCTTTAAAAAGTAAAGTAGGTGCCGGGCGTGGTGGCTCACGCCTGTAATCCCAGCACTCGGGAGGCAGAGGCAGGAGGATTGCTGAGTTCGAGGCTTGCCTGGGCTACATAGTGAGCTCAGCGCTAGCCTGAACTACAAAAGCGAGACCCTGCCTCAAAAAAAAAAAAAAAAAAAAAAGTAAAGTAGGTGAGCTACCCACTTTTCCAGGTTCCCCCTTCCGCCTCTTAGGCAGAAGCTTTCTTTCTCAATAAAATTTTCCTGCTCAAACCTCTGTCATTCCTAAAATTCATTCTTTGATTTTTTAGAGAACATTCCACTGTGACATATATTTTATTGGCTAAAATGAGTAAGTCAAGAGTTTTAATTTGAAAAAGTCTTATCTATAATGACACGACCTTATTCCTAATTTCTCTCCTCTTCAAACAGCAGCCCCTCCCCATCTTCTCTCTGCTGTGTCCTTGCCTTCCCTGTACTGGTGATGTCTCTCTTACAGTGAGTGATGTCTCCGTGGCAAATAGACTCTGTAAGTGGCTTAGCAGGCTGGTTCCACATTTGTGAAAAACAACACACTGGATGTTTCCATTGAGTGCAGTAAGAAAATTGAACTAGCCAGCCCTAGGACGATCATAGCAAGCTCAAAACCAGCCAGACTAAATAACAGAGTAAGGCCCTGCTTTAAAATCGAACAAAAAAAGACAGAAGTACCTTTGCGAAGCCACGAGTAAACTTTTCTTAAGTGCAGGATAGGACACTTCAGCATCCTGGGAGATAAACCAGTCTCAGAGTGTCTGGATTACAGTCCTCCTGTTTGAGTTGCTACACCTTGCGAAGGCCTGGCTTTTGCTGTCAATCTCAGCTCAGAGGGCGGGCAGTGCCTCAGGAGCCAATCCGTGTTGAGGGCTGGACTTTATGAACAGCCCAATCAGGCGGCCAGACAGTGGGCAGTTTCCTGGCTCCAAAGCTGTAAACACGAGCACGTTGTGCAGAGTAGCCCCAGCTGGATTCAAAGTGTTGTGTTAGTGTTTCCATTCGCTGCAGGCTGCGTGGGAAATCTGGGGAGACCGTGCAGCGAGAATGATGCCGTTGTGGGAGGTTGTCCTGACAGGGAGGGGTCGGGAGGGGGCAAGATCTGGAAGGAAGCGGCGGGAACAGCAATTGCACCGCCGCCTCCCGTGCTCCGGGTCAGAGTTTCTCCTGCTCTCGGCGCCGCGTAAATCGTTTTCCCGCCGCGCTGCCTCTGCTCTGTGCACCCTGTCTCTCCACGGCCACCCCGCGGGCCTAGAATGCAGTCTGGGGTGCACTTGTGCGTGGAGAGTGTGGACTGTGGGAAGTCCCTGGTTCCTGTGGGGAGTCGAGCTGGGGGAGTTACAGTGCGCGGATCCCGGTCTCATTCTTCCTGGAGCTGACCTGGGGGGAATCTCTGGTTTATATATGTCTGTGATAGAGTGTCAGTGCCACAGCGTAGGTCCTCAGGCCACCTTTGGTCTTCGGGGAGACTAAATTGCCAGAGTTCCAGTGTGTACCCACATTGCCAAAGTCAGGATAAGTGACGCTTCATGGCCTGAAAGGATCGCCAGGCACAGTATACCCCTGTACCCCAGCACTGAGGAGGCTGAGGCAGGAAGTTTCTTGGGAACTTTGGGAGTTGGATTCCAGCCTGTACCACCTAGTGAGATCAAAGTGAGCCTGAACTGCGTAGTGTAACTGAGGCACAATTGAGACCAAAGAAGCAGCCAAAGTTTTAAGGAACAAGGGAAGCAGCAGACTGGCCAAAGGTGAAAAGACTGTTGGCCTAGAGAAGAGAGTGTGGGCGTTTTTTTTTTTTTTTTTTGAGACAGGGTTTCACTTTGTAGTTCAGGCTGGCCCTCAGCTCACTATGTAGCCCAGGCAAGCCTCGAACTCAGCAATCCTCCCGTCTCTGCCTCCCTAGGTGCTGGGATTACAGGCGTGAGCCGCCATGCCCGGCTGTGGGCGGTTTTATAGGGGAGTTGTGGGGGGCACTGGTCCGGATGGTGGATGATGGGCCTGGGGCTCCCTTAGGTAAAGGACAGTGGTGGGAGCAGCAGGGATTGTGTGGGTTCCTTTCCTGCAGATGTAGTCAGGTGGGGCAGGGGGCGGGCTTCCTTTTGCTGCTGTGCTCATGCAGAAGCTTTAGGAGGTCCTTTTAATTGGGCGGGGGTCACATAGTGTGACCCTGAGTCAAACAACATGACTCCTCCCAGAAGAAATGCAGAAGAACACTAATGTTTAATATTGATAGGAGTTGGTGTTTGAGACCTTGCCAAGCACACAATGAACTGTTACACACACAGCAATGAAAAAACAATTACCTGCCAGGGATTTAGCTCAGTGGTTCCAGCATCTCCCTTGCAAGTGCAAGGTCCCCAGTTCAATCCCCGGTAACCACATACCACAATGCCGGGCCTGGTGGCTTACGCCTGTATTGCCAGCACTGTAGAGGCAGAAGCAGGAGGATTGCTGTGAGTTCGAGAGCTGCCTGGGCTGCCTAGTGAGCTCAGGGCCAACCTGAGCTACAAAGTTAGACCCTGTCTCAAAAAAACAACAAAAACAAACCCCCAAACAATTACCTTAATGATTTAGGGGGCCCCTCTATGAACAGTTAAGTGAGGCCTTAGTTTAGGATACTGAGAGAAGTAGGGGATGTTACTGTGTTAGCAAAGGCAGGACAAAGCCTCCTACCCAAGGATGATTTCCAGAAGGAGCTGCCTGTTACACGCACACACTGAAGAGTCATTAAACTTGGATGTCTACACATACCTGTGATTTGTTAGTGAAAAAGCAGAGAGGTAGCACCACAGTTAACTGCTGTAGACCTTGGACTATAGACACTGTTTTGAGAATTGGGATGCTGTTTGAGGTGAACTTTTATATTAAAGGAATATTGTAGTAAGAGTAATGCCAGAAATATGAGTTCTGCAGCCTATGAATAGTCAGTGATAAGGATTTTGTGGACAGTGAGGAGGAAATGAGAGGAAGAAGTGTAAGAGGAGAGGATAGTGATGTGGTAAAATGCAAGCCTACAACTAAGAAGGTCTTTTCTTGAAGTCAGATTTTTATTTTTCAGTATGACAGTAAAGGAGTTGTGTGCCACTGGTTCAGTCTGAGAGTGGGTCAGACCTCGTAGACATAAAGAAAGGAGAAGACATAAGTAAAAGTTAGCTACATTCGTCTTCTGTCACTACTCATCAGTTAAATTAATCACATTTATTTATTTATTTATTTATTTATGCTTTTGAGACAGGGTCTCACTTTGTAGTTCAGGCTGGCCCTGAGCTCACTATGGTGCCCAGGCAAGCCGCCACGAACTCAGCAATCCTCCTGTCCCTGCCTCCCGAGTGCTGGGATTACAGGCGTGAGCCACCAAGTCCAGCATTGTGGTATGCGGTGTTGATTGTTGGTGGGCGTGTCTCCATGCCCAGCATTATATGTGGTTACTGGGGATCGAACTCAGGACCTTGCGCTTGTGAGGCAGGCGCCAGAACCACTGAGCTAACCCTCTGGCCCTCACTTTTCTTTTATTGTGGGAACCTGCTGCGAAGCAATTCAGGCTGGCCTTGAACTTAGTATGTAGCCCAAGTTTGCCTGCAGCTTGTGACTACCCTCTTGACTCAGCCTTCTGAGCACTGAGACTGGAGGTGTGAGCAACCCATTCATTGTAATTATTTTTGAGGAAAAAATGAAATTAGGAAATTGACCTTGTCAGGTTTAAAAATTGGTGGTTATCTTAAGTAGGAAAGAGGGATTTTTGGGGGGATACCAATGCTTTTAGGTGTGGTTAATGTTTTTATTGTACAGAAGACTGAACTCAGCACTTTTTCTCTGGAATACATTCTCCATCTTTTATTATTTTTAAATTTTGAGACCAAGTCTTACTATGTTGCCCAGGGTACAGGGAACATTTGATCATGTTTCGGCTTCATGGAGCGTAGAAATTACAGGGATGTGCCACTCTGTCTCGCTAAGAGAGGAGTTTTCCCATCAGCACTGATATTCAGGATAAATGTGCTTGGTTAAATGAAACTTGAGTGTGACATGATGCTGCTCACCTTTTACCTCAGCCACCTGGAACTCTGAGGCAGGATATGGGAGCAGCAAGGCCAGGCTGGACAATGGAGCAAGACCCAGAGCAACCTAAAGTAAAATCACTGATCTGGGGCCGGAGGGTTAGCTCAGTGGTTCCGGCGCCTGCCTCTCAAGCTCAAGGTCCTGAGTTCAACCCGGGACACCACATACAATGCTGGGCGTGGAGACTCACGCCCACCAGCAATCAATACCGCATACCACAGTGCTGGGTGTGGTGGCTCACGCCTGTGATCCCAGCACTCCGGAGGCAGAGGCAGGAAGATTGCTGACTTCAAGGCTTGCCTGGACTACATAGTGAGCTCAGGGCCAGCCTGAACTACAAAGTGAGATGCTGTCTCAAAAAAAAAAAATCACTGGTTTGTGTCTCTAAAGCCACTTTTGCAACATATGTAAGGACCTGATTTCAGTCCTGTACTGAAACGATAGTGATAAAGTGATAAGTACTCAGTGGGAAATATACTTTGATTTGGAATTTTTTTTTTTAATAGGGTCTCGCTTTGTAGTTCAGGCAGGCCCTGAGCTCACTGTATAGCCCAGGCAAGCCTTGAACTCACAGCAATCCTCCTATCTTTGCCTCCCAAATGCTGAGATTACAGGCATGAGTCACCATGCCCGGCATTGTGGTAAGTGCTACTGATTGCTAGTGGACATGAGTCACCACGCCCAGTATTGTTGTATGTGGTTACTATTAGATCTCTGACAGCAACCAACAACCACACCAGGCACACACCAAGCAGCGCGACAGGAGGTTTTATTTGGGAGGAAGAAGTGACTCCTGCAGGGTAGAGAGGGCAGAAGCAGAACAAAAGAAAGAATAGTCTTATATCATCTTGGGTTCCAGGTTCTAAGGAAGAGTCAGAGTGGGGTAACTCACAAGCCACATTGCAATTGGAACTCTGTAGTTCAGGTGACACTGAATTCCGTATGCAGTCCAAGAACTTGTGTTGCAGGTGAACATGGTGGTGCACGCTGGAATCCCACCCAGCACTGGGGAGGCCAGGTGGGAGAAGCTCCATGAATTGGAGAGCAGCCTGGGCCACATAGTAAGTTCAGCACCAGTCTGAAATACATAGCAAGACCCTATAGCAGAAAAAAACCTAGGGAAAGAAAGAATTTGTTTGTGTTTTTGGTTCTTTTCTTTTTTCTTTTTTGGCGTCAATCCACCCAGTTACTGGGATTGTAGGCATGTGTACTATACCTAGCTGTCAGATTTTATCTGTGCATAGTATTTTTCTCTATTACTGTATTGTAGAAGTTTAAAAATGTTGGTAATGTTATATAAAGGTGAATATGTAAATGCTTGGAGGTGTATGACTATTTCACATTGTTGATAAAGTCTTTACTGTGATAACATAAGGAGGATTTTCTTGTGTAAAAGAAAATGTTGGCAGAGATTAAGACAGATAGAGTGGTTCATCTGTTAACTTTTTTCTTTTTTTTTTTGAGATAGGGTCTTGCTTTTGTAATTCGGGCTGTCTCTGAGCTCACTATGTAGCTAGGCAAGTTTCTAACTCAGTAATCCTCCTGTCTCTGCCTCCCGAGTGCTAGGATTACAGGCGTGAGCCACCACGCCCGGCATCATCTGTTAACTTTTTAAGACTGACATAAAAAATTTAAGCAAAAATTGATGAAAGCTCAATATTTTAATAAAATGTTTTAAAATATTTCTTGATAATATAATGTTTTAATTTCTTAAAAATCTAATGTTTATGATATTCACATCATAAGTACATTCTTGGACTTTTTTTTCTTTTTTTTTGGACACAGGCTCTCGCTTTGTAGTTCAGGCTGGCTCTGAGCTCTATGTAGCCCAGGCAAGCCTCCCACTCAGCAATCCTCATGCCTCTGCCTCCCAAGTGCTGGGATTACAGGCGTGAGCCACCACACTCAGCACTGTGGTATGTGGTATTGATTGCTGGTGGGCGTGAGTCACCAGGCCCAGCATTGTATGTGGTTACTGGGATCGAACTCAGGCCTTGCGCTTGTGAGGCAGGCGCTGGAACCACTGAACTAAATCTCTGGCCCACATTCTTGCACTTTTGATTGTTTTAATTAGAAGTCATTGTTTAACTTGCAGTGTGTCAAAAGCTCATCATTTAACAAACTTAAACTATAGAATATTTTTTTCTCTGTAATTATTATATGTGTACTGACTTTGATTAAAGAGAACATTTGGGGGGGGCCAGGGATTTAGCTTAGTGGTTCCAGCACCTGCCTGGCAAGCTCAAGGCTCAGAGTTAGATCCCGGTAACCACATACAGTGCTGGGCGTGGTGACTCACGCCCACCAGCCATCAATACCACATACCACAGCGCCAGGGGTGGTGGCTCACACCTCTAATCTCAGCAGTTGGGAGGCCGAGGCAGGAGAATTGCTGAGTTCAAGGTTTGCCTGGGCTACACAGTGAGCTGAGGGCCAGCCTGAACTACAAAGTGAGACCCTGTCTCAAAAAAAAAAAAAAAAACATTTGGGAACTATTCCTGTGTACTGGGTTTTCTGATTGGGAATCCCTTGTCTTGTATTCCTATAGTTCTAGTGACTATTAAAACTGTGACAAAGAGTATATTTTCCAGTTAATCTCTGAGAAGATAGATCTTCTTGTCATTGTTCTCAGATGTTACATCCTTTTTTTAATTTGAGACAGGGTCGCTTTGTAGTTCAGGCTGGCCCTGAGCTCACTATGTAACCCAGGCAAACCTCCAACTCTGCAGTCCTCCTGCCTCTGCCTCCTGAGCACTGGGATTACAGGCATGAGCCACCACGCCCAGCATTTGTGGTATGTGGTGCTCATTGCTGGTGGACTTGAGTCACCATGGGCCCAGTATTCTTTTATGTTGTCACCGGGATCAAACCAGGGACCTTGTGTTTGTTAGGCAGGTGCCGGAAGCACCGAGCTAAATCTCCAGCCCCTACTATTTAATATTTTATCCTGGCTTTGAAAATATGTATGCTGCAGCCTTATCCTGTAAACATATTGCTTAATTTCAGGGAAAGATCACACTATCTTGATGAAATTTCTGCAGGTTTTCTGCTTATATATGTGTGTGTGTGTGTGTGTATATATATATATATATATATATATATATATACATACATACATACATAAGCATGTACCTTGCTATGCAGACCAGGCTTGCCTTGAACTTACTACATAACTGTGTCTGGGTTTGAGCTTATGGCAATCCTCCTGCTTCAATTTCCCTATAAATTCCTGCTGGATTTATAGGTATATAGCACTAGACCTGGCTCTGTTACTCTTTCTATATATATATATTTTTTTTTTTTTTTTTTTGAGGCAGGGTCTTGCTTTTGTAGTTCAGGCTAGCGCTGAGTTCACTATGTAGCCCAGGCAAGCCTCGAACTCAGCAATCCTCCTGCCTCTGCCTCCCGAGTGCTGGGATGACAGGCGTGAGCCACCACACCCGGCCTCTTTCTATATTTTTATTAGACATGGGAAGCCATGTCTAGCTGAGCTTCTTTTAATATAATAGTTGGGTTGGTAAATATTTTCTGATGAAGAATTGGTGTATATACATACTCCATCTTGATCTATATTTTAAAGCTTGATGTCCATATGTATAATTCCATTGGGACATGAATTTATGAAATTTTTTGTGTGCCACTTGATTTCCTTGCCAATTTGGATTCTCCACAGTCCCTCTTGTTCACATACCATGTTTGAAATTTAACATTTTATTAATAATTTGTATCAGCTATCAAAGTTCATTCAATGATAATTTAATTATACCTTTCAATCTTAAAATATCCTTACGTGCCAGGTGCAAAGGTATGTTGAATCCCACCATTTCAGAAGCTGATCAACAGGATCAAAATTGGGTGGCCAACTTGGGCACATAGTGACTCTCAGAAATTGAAATAAGCAATTGTCTTTCCAAATTTTTCTCATTTTCATAGTGACACTCGCCTTGTTGATATTTCCTGTCTTACTCATAGTTTTCAGGTTGATTTTGGTTTTATTAATTAATGGCTGTATTTATCTCATAAACTGTTTTGCTAAACTTATTCCTTAAAACTTCAACATTTAGGGTTGGGGATTTAGCTCAGTGATGCGGTCTGCCTTGCAAATACAAGGTCATGAGTTTGATCTGAGTACTAAAAAACAAACAAAACACTAGCAACAAAAAAACCCCAAACCCTCAATATTTAACAGTATTCTTAGTCAC
Organism: Thryonomys swinderianus; assembly: GCA_004025085.1. NCBI lineage: Eukaryota > Metazoa > Chordata > Mammalia > Rodentia > Thryonomyidae > Thryonomys > Thryonomys swinderianus. The sequence goes on from PVIC010028566.1 coordinate 11,823, forward strand.
CTTTATTATAATGATTACAAAAGTAATTTTTTGTCTTGTATTTGAAACAAGATCATTAAAGGAGTTTTGAATCAAGAACACATGTATGAACTGAATGTGGTCCAGTTGTAGGGGCACATGCTTAGGGACACTGAGGCCTGGAGTTCTTTCCCCTACCTGGCATTCAGAAACAAAAATAAATGGGATTTGTAAGCCAATTTACTCCACAATTTCAAATTGCTGAAAAAACCCAAATAATTAGTAACTTCTGGCTTTTGGCCTTAATACATTGGTGTCATTTTACTCTAATCCTAAAATAATAATTTATTAAAGAGGTGAGGAAAGAGACAGAGTAATGCACAAAAACTTGTCTGTTCACATAGAATTGTTAAGTAACATTTATTTGCCTCTTAGGCTCCTGTAGGCATTTTTCATCTGCTGGCCAGTGGCCAAACAAAGAAGCTTATTATATTTCGTTAAAAATGAGAGAAGGATTTGCTCTAAGCTAGCAGTGAAAAGGTGGATGGTCTCTTTTGCTCAGGATCACCATCTTTCCATTTAAAGATGTACAGAAGTGTTTTAGCTTAAGGCACCATGTGCAGAGAGCTCAGAGGGCTAATGCAGATCTGTACACTGGCTTCATCCCTTCCAGCTGTCTTTAGTCATTGTCTCCCTTCTTTGTAGAGAAGAAACCTGGCGCCAGGCTTCCTGGTGTCATCATCTGCATATTTTGCTTTTCTTCTGTGCTGAGGAGAGGCAGGGAAGATGTGTATGGCCTTGATCTCAGGAGGCTGATTGTCTCTAAAATGAAAACAAATACTATCTTATAATGTTCTACTTTTCAGTGTGGTATAGAGGTGCACACGTGTAATCCCGATAGTATGAAGACTGAGGCAGGAGGATACTTCAAGTTTGAGAGCCGCCTGATGGTATATCTAAACACCGTCTCCTTTTCAGTGCTTGTTAGTACTGCATCATCTTTTTTGTTTTTTGGGTTTTTTGTTTTGAGACAGGGTCTCACTTTGTAGTTGAGGCTGGCCCTGAGTTCACTATATAGCCAAGGCAAGCCTCGAACTCAGCAATCCTCCTGCCTCTGCCTCCCGAGTGCTGGGATGACAGGCGTGAGCCACCACACCCAGCATGGTGTATCATCTTTGTATAGCCTAAAATTTCACCCTTGTATCTTTTCTTTTTTAGCATCTTTGTAATTCATGCAGTTTACAATAATCTTGAGGAGTGGCTATGTACAACACATTGTTTTTAACTTCCTCTCTGTTCCTTCCCCTTTCTCCCTTCTCCAATTCCCTTAATGCTGTTTGATTTTTTACTAATATTATTATTCTTACCTCTTGTTATAGCATATAATGCTTACATTAGTTGAGGTTAATAGATTCTTGTACATGGCATATCTTTATTCTACATATTTCCCATTTCCCTTTTCCTCACTGGTCAAGCTTTTCCCTTGGATTACTTTCTTACTGCAAGAGTTCTATCTCCTAGTCCCTTTCTATCCATCATTTATTATTCTGTTTGTATTTTGCCTCTCTCAACTGAGATACCATACAGTATGTAAGTTTCTGAGCATGGGTATTTCACTCAGCATTTTATATATATATTTTTTAATTTATATATATATATCATTTTTGTGTGTGTGTGTATATGTGTGTGTGAGTGTGTTTTATTTATTTTTGAGACAGGGTCTCACTTTGTAGTTCAGGCTGGCTGTGAGCTCATTGTGGAGCCCAGGCAAGCCTTGAACTCAGCAGTCCTCATGCCTTTGCCTCCCGAGTGCTGGGATTACAGGCGTGTGGTATGTGGTACTGATTGCTGGTGTGCGAGTCACCACTCCCGGTATTGTTGTATGTAGTTACCAGGATCAAATGCAGGACCTTGTGCTTGCTAGGCAGACAGACACTGGAACCACTGACCTAAATATTTGGTCCCTAATGGCTATTTTTACTGTTTAGGGACCTTTTAGTCCAACATAGTCCTCTTTGTAATTTTTGCCATTCTTTCCCGTGTGATTGGGTTTATGTTCAGAAGATCCTTTGCTTTTCCTACATTGATGTCTTCAAGTATTTTCTGTATTTTATCTTCCAGTAGGTTTAATTATTTGCTTTAATGTTTAGATCTTTGATCCATTTAGATTTCAATTTAGTATAATAGTGAGAGATAAGGGTCCAGTTTCAGTCTTCTGGACAAAGATAACCAGTTTTGCAAGCACCACTTGTTTGTTTGTTCATGCAGTACCAGGGCTTAAACTCATGACCTTATGCTCCACTGAGCTAAATCCCCAATCCCCTCTAAGAGGTTTCTGATGGAGTTTTTTACATCTATGTAGAGTTTCATGTTGTCTGCAAACAATATTTTGAGTTCTTTGCACATCCCTTTTGTTTCCCTTGCCTGATTGCTCTAATATTTCTAGTATTATTTTGAATAGAAGAGGTAATAGTGGATGTCTTGTCTCACTTTTGATTTTAAGAGGAGTGCTTTTAGTTTTTCCCCGATTGGTAAGATGCTAGCTTCTCCTTGGAGGTTTTTATTTTTATTTTTATTTTTATTTTTTTTGAGACAGAGTCTTGCTTTGTAGTTCAGACTGGCCCTGAGCTCACTATGTAGCCCAGGCAAGCCTGGAACTCAGCAATCCTCCTGCCTCTGCCTCCCGACTGCTGGGATTACAGGTGTGAGCCACCACACCCAACACTGTGGTATATGGTATTGATTGCCAGTGAGCATGATTGCCGGTGGCCCAGCATTGTATGTGGTTGCCAGGATTGAACTCAGGACCTTGCGCTTGCGAGGCAGGCACCGGAACCACTGAGCTAAATCTCCAGCCTCTTTGGAGTTTTTATAATGAAGGGACAGTGGAATTTTTCTTTGACATGACATGATCAAATGGGTTTTAACCTTGTATTTATGTGATGTTTTACATTTATTGACTTGTATATGTTAGGCCTTTCTTGCATCTCTGCAATGAAACTCACTTGTTTAGGATATATGATCTTTTTCAAAATGCACTGCATTGGGGCCGGAGGGTTAGTTCAGTGGTTCCAGTGCCTGCCTTGCAAGAGCAAGGACCTGAGTTCGATCCCCGGTAACCACATATAATGCTGGATGTGGAGACATGCCCACCAACAATCCACACCGCATATTACAATGCCGGACGTGGTGGCTCACGCCTGTAATCCCAGCACTCGGGAGGCAGGGACAGGAGGATTGCTGAGTTCGCGGCGGCTTTCCTGAGCACCATAGTGAGCTCAGGGCCAGCCTGAACTACAAAGCGAGACCCTGTCTCCAAAAAGCAAAAAAAAAATGCACTGCATTGAATTTGCTAATATCCTATCAAGAATTTTTTTGGTTTGTTTTTGAGACAGGGTTTGGCTGTGTAGTTCAGGCTGGTCCTGAACTCACTATGTGTAGACCAGGCAACCCTCAAATTCAGCAGTTCTACTATCTCTGCTTCTCAAGCGCTGGGGTTATAGGCAAGAGCCACCATGCCCGGCATTGTGATATGTGGTACTGATTGCTGGTGGGTGTGAGTCACCATGCCTGTATTGTTGTATGTGGTTACCTAGGCAGGCACTGGAACCACTATGCTCAATCTCCAGCCCTTGCATCTATTTTTATTAAGGACAAAGGCATATACTTTTGTTTTTAGTTGGGTCTTTATCTTGTTTAGAGATGAGGGTAGTAGTGGCCTCCATGAGTGTTTAGGACGACTCTATCCTTTTCAGTTTCTTTGAAGAGCTTGAGGACTATTGCCAATATAATATCCTTAAAGTTTTGCAGAATTCAGCAGAGTCCATCAGGTTCTGGGCTTTTAAGTGGTATATATTTTACTGCTATGTCAATTTCATTTGTTGTTACTGGGTTGTTACGCATCCTGTGTTTTCTTAGATTGATTTTGGTAGTTTACATGTATATGTCTAGGAATCTCCATTTTTCAAAATTTGACAAATCATTGGAATATAACTTTTGAAGTAGTTACTATCTTCTGGATTTCTAGTGTCTTGTTGTAGGTTCAACTTTTTTTGTTTTTTTTGAGACAGGGTCTCGCTTTGTAGTTCAGGCTGGCCCTGAGCTCACTATGGTGCCCAGGCAAACCTGGAACTCAGCAGTCCTCCTGCCTCTGCCTCCCAAGTGCTGGGATTACAGGCTTGAGCCACCACGCCCAGCATTCTATGTGGTTACCGGGATCGAACTCAGGACCTTGCGCTTGCAAGGCAGGCGCCGGAACCACTGAGCTAAATCTCTGGTGAGGGCTTTCTTGAGATTGGCAGTCTTCTGCCACATGGGGATACTCTACTTAGGAGTAGCAGTCAAATCCCCCTAGGAGGCAACTCAAGGACCACACTCTAAACAGTGCAAATGGACAGGAGACACTCAAGAGGCCTTTACAGCCTTAAAACTGGAAAGTATATAGTAGTCAGTATTAGGAATTCAAAGCCTATCTATGTCTTTACTTTTTATACCTTAGAAATTAGAACTCTCTAGTGAAACTCAGCATCTGAACCTGGAGACCTCATGAACTGCGAACTTCTTTACATGACAGATCAGGTGACACAGGTCAAGCCTGGCTGTGTCCAAGCAACAGCTACCCTGGCTTGTTTAGTTAGTGAAGATTTTAAGATAATGAATAAAAGTGTTCTTAGTTGTGACTCCACACAAAGTTAAAGCACTGTTAGAACTCCAGGGATATTTATCAATCACTGGAGAAAGGCCCAATAAATGTCAGTCCATTCTTTTTTGTTGTTTTGTTGAGACAGGGTCTTGCTTTGTAGTTCAGGCTGGCCCTGAGCTTACAATGGAGTCCAGGCAAGCCCCAAACTCAGCAATCCTCCTCCCTCTGCCTCCTGAGTGCTGGGATTACAGGCGTGTGCCGCATTGTGGTATGTGGTACTGATTGCTGGTGGGCAATCAGTGTGTCATCATACCCACTGTTGTATGTAGTTATCCAGGATTGAACCAGGGACCTTGTTCCCACTAGACAGGTGCTGGAACCCACTGAGTTAAATCTCCATTCTTACAGAAAGCCCTGATGTTCTCTTGTAGTTCTGTGCTGCTTTATGCCAAGCCAACCTCCTAAATTAGTAAAACAGAACAAGAGCTTAAAAAAAAAAAAAAAGCATCACCCATGGGCCGAAGATTTGGCTCAATGGTTCCAACATCTGCTTTACAAGTACAGGGTCCCAAGTTCGATTCCTGGTACCACATACCACAATGCTGAGTGTGCTGACTCATGCTCACAATCCCAGCAATCAGTACCACACATCACAATGCTGGACATGGCGGCTTACGCCTATAAGTCCAGCGCTCAGGAGGCAGAGGCAGAAGGATTGCTGTGAGTTCAAGGCTAGTCTGGGTCACATACTAAGTTCCAGGCCAGCTTGAACAGAAAAACAAGTCCCTGTCTCAAAAAAGGAAGGAAGGAAGGGAGGGAGGGAGGGAGGAAGGAAGGAAGGAAGGAAGGAAGGAAGGAAGGAAGGAAGGAAGGAAGGAAGGAAGGAAGGTCGGTCACCCATAATTGTGCCAAAATCCTCAATTTGAGGGACCACACTTTGAATGGTATGGCTGGCACATGCTATGCTAGTGGCAGCAGTTTCATACATGATGGTATTAGGCACACAGAACATTATTTTATAAGCTTGGTTAAAATACCTTTGTGTCATTTACTTTAATACTTGAAGATGTCAAAAGAAATGCTAATTCAACTGTCTTTCTTTAAGGAATACTTTGGGCATAATTCTATTTCATTTACAATTGCATGTCTCCTAAATTCTTACTGATAGAGTGCTTAGATTTTGGTCCTCAAAATACTTCTAAGTGTGTATTTATTGTATATCAACATTAAAAACTGCTGGAGAACACATGCATCCTCATGCAACCACTACATTATTCAACAATACAACCTCATGTGTGGTATATTATACATGTTATATATATGAACCAGCACATATATGGTTTCTGCATTCTGAGTGTGGTTACTCCACAATTCTTTCATTGTTGTTGTTTTGTTTTGTTTTTTTGAGACAGGGTCTCGTTTTATAGTTCAGGCTGGCCCTGAGATCACTATATAGCCCAGGCAAGCCTCGAACTCAGCAATCCTCCTGCCTCTGCCTCCTGAGTGTGGCATGTGCTATTGATTACTGGTGGGCATGAGTCACCACGCCTAGCATTGTATGTGGTTACCAGGATCAAACTCAGGACCTTGTGCTTATGAGGCAGGCTCTGGAACCACTGAGCTAAATCTCCAGCTAAGTGCTTTTAAAATGTACACTTTTCTAAGCACATACATAACAGTTTTCTATCAAAATGGAATGGAATGATCATGGGATGTCAATTGTTTCCATTTTATGTCCTAAAAAACGATTTTACTTTTACAGTCAATGAAGTATAAATTTCATTAAAATACTGAAAGCTTTCACTTTAACAGTATCCCACAATCTTTGGCCCAATTAATACTTCCAGGAACAAAAGACAAACTAAATTATATTTGGAAAAACTGAAGACTAAACATATCACAAAACCATAGTAAAGTATTTTTGCTCCATTTCATTGCATTTATTCAATTAAACAAAGAAAAACTCTAATAATATATTGAACATTTAAAATGAAATTTGTTCCCATTTGTACTATGAATTACATTTCTTTCTTTATAGCATTTGTATCTTCTAACACAATTACCTTTTGGTTATGTGGAGCAAATAGTAAACAACTTTTAGCTAAATGTAACACTGGATCAGTCACTGTAGTCCCTATGAGATCTATGGCAATTTATACTATAAAGAAAAATACTGTGCTTTCTCATTAACATTTCTCACCCACACATGGTACAGATAAGCACTCCCTGCTCTGCTTCTTTACAGTTGTCCATTTTAAATGCTAAAAGTAAAGCTGATCAAGCTTTGTCGATGTATGACATATTTCACATGAAGACTTAGTTAATCCACATTGTCCCACAGGACTTCAGACTCAATGAAATTTCACTGTGAATAAACTTCACCTGTACAACTAAGGTGATGGTTTTGCACGTCAAAGTTAAATAGAAAACTGAAAGGGCTTTCCATATCTAACACATACATACCATTTTGATGCTTGAGTTTTTTCATGAACTGCAAAGCACTGATAAAAATATAATTTTCTTCACTGCTAAAATATATCCAGCATCCTCAGATCCATAAAATTCTTCATGTATGTGATACCTATGTGCTGAAAACTTCTCTTATGCAGTATAGGAAGGGCTTCATTGCACTGGGTATTTCTTTTTGCATTGTACTTTTATATTAGTACTAGTCACATTACCTAGATAGGGTTTCTTCCCAGTGTGGGTCCTTTAATGGGTCTGAGAGTTACTGGGTGTGCTGAAAACTCTAGTACATTGTCTGCATATACAAGGTTGATCCACAGTGTGTGTCCTTTCATGTATTTGGCAAGAATCTGATGTGGTGAAAGTGTTCTCACATTGTGTCATGCACATAGTTTTTCCCCAGTATGGCTCCTTTCATGTATTTGACATAAATGAATGATGGTAAATGCTTTTTGATACTGTGTAAATGCATAGGGTTACTCCTGTGACTTGTTTCATGACCTTTAAGATAACCCTGTCTTGAATGCTTTCTCATATTGATTACATGCATGAGGTTTCATTATGAAGTTTTTCGTGCTTTTTAAGTTGACTTCATGTATGAAAAGATTTCTCACACTGTTTACATGCATAAAGTCTCTCACCAGTCTGCAATCTTTCATGTATTTGACAGTATCTGTGTGTGCTGAAAACTTTTCTACAATGGTAACATACATAACGTTTCTCTCCATTGTGGGTCCTTTCGTGCATTTGACAAGAACCAGAGGTGATGAAAGCGTTCACACACAGTTTACATGCGTAAGGTTTCTCCCCAGTATGGATCCTTTCAGGGATTTGTCGTGAACCAATTGTGGTAAAAGCCTTCTCCCAGTGTTTACGTTTTTATGGTTTCTCCCCAGTCCTTTCATGTATTTGGCATCTACTTTTTGTGACAAAAGCTTTCCACGTTGCTTACATACATAGCCCTCACCCCACTGTGAGTTGTTTCATGACTTTTGCACATACTGCGTGTTGAGAAATCTTTCCCACATTGTTTACATACATAGGGTTTCTCCCCAGTGTGTGTCCTTTCATGTATTACACAATAGCTCTTTGTGGCGAATGCCTTCCCACAATGGTTATATACATATGGCTTCTCCCCAGTGTGGGTTCTTTCATGTTTTTTACATACAGCTTGTGTGGTGAAAGCTTTCCTACAGTGCTTACATAAATAGGGTTTCACCCCACTATGTGTCCTTTCATGTGTCTTACATGTACTGTGATGGAGGAAAGCTTCCTGCCACTGGCTACATACATACGGTTTTTCTCCAGTGTGAATCCTTTCATGAATCTTAGTTACTGTGCCTGATGAAACCTTTACCACTGCTTGCATACGTAAGATTTACCCCCCATGGTGACTTTGTTCATGCCTTTCACAGTGACTCTCTGTGCAGAAAGGTTTCTTGTATTTCTTACATAGGTTTTTTTATGATTACCAAATGAAGTGTTACTGTTCACAGATTTTACACAGTGTTTAAATAACTGGGATTTTGTCCCACTGTGAGATTGTGCATATTTCTGCATATCATGGTGAGAATCTAAACCTTTGTCAGGTTGTATACATATATAGGTATTCACCCTACTGTGATTTCTTTCCTTGATTTGAAAAGCATTGGCTATAGTGGAGGCTCTTAACATTTCGTTTATATACAAAGGATGTTTCTTCAACATTCCTTCCTTCAGTGCAATGGGAGTGGGATGTTCCATATTGCTTGTACCAATAGATTTTCTTCAAGATTTGTCTTCGCATGTTTCTGCAAGGATTGAAAGTCAGTGGAGGTTTTCACATGAATATTACAGTGAGAGAGGGTCTCTTCCAACCCACGGACTTCAAATGATTTGAGATCACTGTTGTATTCATAGCATTTATCTACCTCTGAATTTCTGCAAAGAAAAAAAATGACATTAAAAAATGTCTTGCTGGCCCAGAGATTTAGCTCAGGGATTCTAGTGTCTGCCTGGCAAGCACGAGGTCCTTGGTTCAATCCCGGTAACCACATACAACAGTACTGGGCGCGGTGATTCAGGCCCACCAGCAATCAGTACCACACACCACAGAGCCGGACCTGGTGGCTCACACCTGTCATCCCATCACCCGGGAGGCAGAGGCAGGGGGACTGCTGAGTTGGAGGCTTGCCTGGGCTACACAGTGAGCTCAGGGCCAACCTGAACTACAAAGCAAGACCCTGTCGCAAAAAAAAAAAAAAGTCTTGCTTCCCAGCACTCAGGAGGCAGAGACAGGAGGATTGCTGAGTTTGCGGCGGCTTGCCTGGGCACCATAGTGAGCTCAGGGCGAGCCTGAACTACAAAGCGAGACCCTGTCTCCAAAGCAAAAAAAAAAAAGTCTTGCTGGGCCGGAGATTTTTAGCTCAGTGGTTCCGGCACCTGCCTCACAAGCGCAAGGTCCTGAATTTGATCCTGGTAACCACATACAATTCTGGGCGTGTTGACTCACACCCACCAGCAATCAATACCACATACCACAGTGCTAGGCGTGGTGGCTCCTGCCTGTCATCCCAGCACTCGGGAGGCAAGAGACAGGATTGCTGAGTTCCAGGCTTGCCTGGGCTACAATAGTGAGCTTAGGGCCAGCCTGAGCTACAAAGCGAGACCCTGTCTCAAAAAAAAAAAAAAAATGTCTTGCTGATCTGATTTAGCTTTGGCATCACACCTGCCTGGCAAGCCCAAATTTCTGCATTCAATCCCTGATACTGGAAAAAAACAAAAACAAAAATAAAACAAAACTGTATACACATGATTTACCTGGAGGACTTCTGATTTGAAAACCTACACACATATTTAAAACCTACACACATATTTGATCATGAAATTACTGTATATGCTGCATGATGGGCTGGGAACAGGTTTTACAAAAACAATACTTTTCCAATGTTTCTATGTGGTACGTTTCTGATACATACTGGGTGCTTTCACCTTCAACAAAATCACTTTTCATATCCTTTTCCTCTACCACGCTACTCCTTCAACTTTCATTGATCTTTAATCTCCCCTGTATGTTTTAGTATTCTATCATCTATCCTTTATTTTTATTACATCATACTTGACATTTTTCATATAAAATAAAACGTGATATTAAAGTTTCAGTGTTTATCTTATTTAATGTAATGGGTTCCAGATCTACACCTTTCTGAGCAAATAAAATTATTTCACTCTCCTTTATGGCTACCATTTCAAAAGCGATACACACTACATTATTTTCAGTCCTGGGACTGAACTCAGGGTTTTAGCACGGACCTGCATTCTTTTTTTTTTTTTTTTTTTTTTTTTTGAGACAGGGTCTCGCTTTGTAGTTCAGGCTGGCCCTGAGCTCACTATGGTGCCCAGGCAAGCCGCCGCGAACTCAGCAATCCTCCTGTCCCTGCCTCCCGAGTGCTGGGATTACAGGCGTGAGCCACCACGACCGGCATTGTGGTATGCGGCGTTGATTGTTGGTGGGCATGAGTCTCCACGCCCAGCATTATATGTGGTTACCGAGGATCAAACTCAGAACCTTGCACTTGCGAGGCAGGTGCTGGAACCACTGAGCTAACCCTCCGGCCCACGGACCTGCATTCTTAAACTTATTTAACGTTTTGTTTTTTTGAGACAGGGTTGCACTTTTTGGTTCAGACTGATTCTGAGCTCACTATGTAACCCACACAAGCCTCGAACTCAGCAATCCTCCCACCTCTGCCTCTCGTGTGCTAGGATTATAAGTGTGAGCCAGAACGCCTGGCACTGTGGTATGTGGTACTGATTGCTGGTGGGCATGAGTCACAACATCCAATATTGTATGTCATTACTGGGGATCGAACCAGGGACCTTGCACTTGCTAGGCAATCGCCGGAACCACTGAGCTAAATCTCTGGCCCTTATTTAACTTTTTTTTATGAGATGGTGTCTCAGCGATCATTAAGGTCCCTGGCTGAGCATGAATGTGCCTCAGCTTCCCAGTACACTCCAGCCTGCCCAAGCTCATCTTTCGACTTGCCTAGGAATGGGCCTCTATGGTGTTTCCAAAACTTTACTTTTGCTTTACTGATTCGCACATGGATATGCACATATCAGTGTAAGGTGAGTATTTTAACTTTGGGGGAATATACTCAGTAGAAGTATAGAGGGATGAAATGAAATCTCTATTTACTTTTCAGACGAACTTCTATACACATTCCTATAG
>PVIC010028567.1:0-23124 GCA_004025085.1 Thryonomys swinderianus
AAAAAAAAAAAAGTACCACCAGAAACAACATGGGTATTTCCTCCTGATTTTGGTTTCAAAATGAAAGCAGTCAATAGTACGAAAACACCTATGTGTTTTTGCTTTATTCTCGAATGCCAAATAACCTTACTGTGTTTCTTTTGCTAAATTACATGCCAATAGAGTGAATTCTGCATTTGCAAACTGCCTAATCACTAAAAATTATTTATAGCCCCCTTAACTGTACTTGTGTGCTTTCAAAGTCATTCACAGACATGCAGAGGGATAAAAATAGGAGCCTGAAGTTGTGGAGTTTCCCAGCTGAGGTGGAACGAGGTCACGTTCACAGTCTACTTAGTGCTATGTTCTTGTTCTTTCACACCTTTTTTAACTTCATCTTTTAAAATGGCTTCTAAAATAGTGTTGAAATGCTCCTTTGCATCCGAAACCCAAGAAGGCTGTGAGGTGCCTTAGAGAGAGCACAGGTGTGTTAAATACACTTTATTAGGTGTGAGTTACAAGACTGCTGGCTGTGAGTTCAATGCTAAGGAACAACCACATACAGTCATATGCCACATAATGTTTTGGTCAGTGGTGCATACACAGACAAGAGTGGTCCACAAGAGTCTATTGTTTAGTGATGCTTTAGCCTTTAGTTATGTAAATACACTCTACAAAGTTTGCAAAATGAAGAAATTTCCCACCAATGCATTTCTTAAATTTATCTCCACCATTAAGCAACACATAACATATTAAATAAGCCATCTTTAAGCAGAAACATACATAAAACAAGGCTATGCATTAACTGGATGACAAAAATGTGATCAAACCAGGTGATTTACACCTATAATCCCAGCACTCAGGAGGCAGAGGCAGGAGGATTGTTGAGTTCGAGCCTTGTCTGGGCTACATGGTGAGCTCAGGGCCAGCCTCAACTACAAAGCGAGACACTGTTCCCCCCTCCACCAAAAAAGAGTGATCAATGGCTCATAGGAACTTAACTTTGTATTTTTTCTAAGTGCAATGATTTAGTATTAGATAATTTAATATGCATGGTGGCTTTCGACAGTATCACTACTGTGAATAATGAACATACAAAAATTTTTTTTAAAAAATGAAAATACATTATAGTTACAAAAGTATAAGATGTTAATCCAGTAAATAAGCCAAGGTTATGAAAAACAGAATTCTTGACACTTGCAATGATTTGACACACTTGGTGGCTGCCAAATTCATGTTCACAGACTGTTCCGGGGTGTCAGACAAGTCCAGTCTGGGTCTGATTTTCCACGTACAACCTTTCCCTTTACTGGTTGTAGATTTAGGTTTTGTTTAGTTATTAGCGTTCCTCGGTTGACTTTCCAGGATAAGTACCTTCCAGGAAACATTTCCCAAACTGACTTCCTCAGACTCACAGTCAAACTGCGAGTACCCATTCTGTAAAGCAGCTGTGTGCACAGAGCCCTTTGTCTCCCGCAGCCCCTTTATACTTTACTCTTCTGAAACAGTACACTTCTCTTCACTCATCACTTTTTTAAAACCTAAATTTGAGTATCTCCTAAACAAAATACTCATACTTTCTATCTTCTCAATCATCTGATTCTCAAATCCAGATGCACCCTTGATAAAATGAAGAAAAACTAATTTTCCCATTTTTGGAATTGAACTGTCACAATTAAGTGACAGACAGGAGCCAAATCTGGGAGTGCCTTGTGAGAACCACTGGCCTAAGAATGCTGAGGTGAGAGCTGCACTTTGAGAAATCGTCTAGTCACAGAACATAAAGTGTGCACAAGTGTGTATGCATGCACACACACACAGGGAGTGGTGTTGGATGAGAAGCTGGTGGGTGCACCTGCCGTGTCATCAAGATGAAAAATGAAGAGGTTTAACTAAAATAATGTCAACGCAGGTGGAGAGCAGGAATAAGAATAGATGGGTTAAGGACAGATTACTATCAGAAAGTAAAACTTCCACTATTTTATCCTTCTGCTTTTTATTCTCCCCCACCCCTCAGTATTGAGAATTGAACCCAGGACCTCTGCACTGAGCTATATTCCCAGCCCATTTTTTATTTAGAGACATTTTTTATTTTGCTCAGCTACCCGGGCTGGGCTTGAACTTGCAATCCTCCTACTTTAGCTTCTCAGCCTGCTGGGATTGCAGAAATGCAGCACCACACTTGGCTGCCTTCCATATACTTTTGCAATTATTTTAAATCACTGTACTCCACACACAGGTGGCAGGTTGTCATTTCTATCTTGAGGACATAAAGATGGCTTAAGTACATCAGGGTCTCAAGTAGTGTAAAATCAGCTTGTCTTCCTCCCAAGGTCCCTGAGGGGGATGCCAGAAATGTGCCAGACATCCTGACCTGACCCTCAGAAAATACAGATGTGTTCAGGTATCCCATTCTTGGCTTCAACACAGCAACTCAGAAACCACAATAAACCTATGTTTTATCAAAACCAGAAGCTTCAACCTCCCCAACAGGCTGGCAGAACATCCACCATCCTACCCAGCCCAGGAAGCAGAACCCTAACTACAGGCTTCAGTACTGGCCTAATTCTTCTCTCCTCCCTGCCTGACAACTTAGTGAATTCACCTGCCCTTTCAATATCTCATGGCAACTACAGCTATTCAGGAAGAAGTGTCCTCAGAGTGACCAGTCCGAAGGAGTTTATTTCTGGATTTTTAGCATCTCCAGTTTTCTGTCCAGGGTTTTTGAATGTTCAACAAGTTTGAGATGTGTGTGTGTGTGTGATATTGTAGATTAAACATGGGCCCTTTTGCTTGCAACGTAAGCGTGGTACCACTTGTGCTAAGTCCCTGGCCCCATGTTTGCAACTCTGGAATATCTCAGATTTCAGATTTTTTGATTAGGGCTGGTCACCCATCTATACAAACACTTCCAAAGTAGAAGAAGCCTAAAATTGAAAACGGTTTTGGTCCCGAGCACTGTGAATAAAGAATCCTCAACTGAGAATATAAAACTATTTTAGCTTTCTCTGAACAACAACGGTAACTCTAGGTTTGCTAACTTGTATGAGTCAGGAGCGATGAGCTAAATAGTCTCTGAAAACAAAATAAGGCACAAGTATAACTAAACAGAGCAGTGCAGAGGTGCGCACAGCTGGCTCAAGTTCCGCGGAAAGCTTTACGAAGGTGAGCTCAAAGCTTCAAGAAACCCACAGAAAGCTGGACTTTGAAGGCAATGGTGAGAAGCCCTGAATTTAAATTCTGAGGTGGCACACAGAAGAAAATGAGTACAAAGAATTAGTTGACACTCGAAATCTTGCCTTAATATAGTTCATGAATCCTGAGTGGAGAACATCTGCTCCATCCGCAAACTGGTCTCTTTCTTGTCCTGAGTTGCTGCTGTCCCGCAGGAGTGAAGGCTCGGATTGAAATTCCCGATGAAATTCCCCTGTCACAAAAAAACAGACAAGGGAAGAAGGGGTGATTCTGTGAACAGAAGCAACGAAGCGGAGATGGTCCATAAATACGCCATCTGATCAGTTCCATCTTCTCTCCTCTTACCTATTAGGGAAGTATATGAATGATTCAAATGTTCTTTTCCACGCAAGGGTGAAGAAAAGATTAACAATAGGAGAAAGAGGAAGAAAAGTAAAAGAAATGAAGAGCTTCAAGCTGAACTTAGCCATTCAATTCTTTCGAGCTCAGCTCATGAAAGAAATGAATTGCTCCTTATACATTTAAGGAATGAAGAAAACAAATTGTAAAAGAGAGCTTAGTAATAAGTGACTATTTCAGATTACAAACTCAGTAAATATTTATTGAGCATCTGCTAAACAGCAAGTACTATGCTGTACATTTTAAAGTATCAAGATTTAAAACATCAAGAAAGTAGGACTGCTATACTTAAGTAGTGAATACTCTGAGGAAGAACGTGGGACAAGACTACACAAGGGCCTCCAATCCCAACAATGGAAATTACAACACATGGAGGCAAACATACCTGGGCGGTAGACATCCACCTAGGGCAAGTTCCCAGGAGTGTCCAGGACACAACGGCAACACCCTAGAGAACCGCTCTGAGCCACTGGAGGACTAGACAGGACCAAGCAGGGCCATCCTAAGGACGGGCAGCCAGCAAGACCTCTACCTCTAAAGCAAGGAAAAACTCACTCATAGCAGACCATAGGATTCTTTTATTTGAAAACTTTTCCCACAACACAGCCAGCTACACTGCATGATGTTTTAAAGTTTATCTGAATTAATAGGGTGGCAGTTGTATTTGTATGTAAGCACTGTATACTGCTATATTTTTGAACAAGGTATGGTTCCAAAATCACTTTATTTTTTTATTTTTATTTATTTATTTATTTTTTTTTGAGACAGGGTCTCACTTTGTGTAGTTCAGGCTGGCCCTCAGCTCACTATGTAGTCCAGGCAAGCCTCGAACTCAGCAATCCTCCTGTCTCTGCCTCCTGAGTGCTGGGATTACAGGCGTGAGCAACCACGCCCAGCACTGTGGTATGTGGTGTTGATTGCCAGTGGGCGTGAGTCACCATGCCCAGCATTGTATGTGGTTACCGGGATCGAACTCAGGACCTTGCGCTTGCAAGGCAGGCGCTGGAACCACTGAGCTAAATCTCTGGCCCCCAAAATCATTTTATTAATTAAATGATAACCTTAAAAAATGTAAGATGTGAAAGCAGACAAAAATTTTGAGTAGCTTTAATTAGCTCTCTCATAATTAACAGAAGCATAGTCAAAGGGAGATAATCTGCATATTAATATATTACTAAACTATATATCATGAAATAGTTTCTGCCACAAATCACTAAACATTAAATTTCAGTGTTTTCTTTCTGAGTCATTGAGGAAACAGGACCCATTAATACATTACCATATCTGTAACTCAAGGATATAAAATATATATTTTGAAGAGATTGGAAGGGAATATATCAGTTTCTGTGTTGAAAAATTGCTTGGTGATTACTGAAGAGGTATAGAATTTTGGAGCTACATAGAAGACTAGAGATTCCCTAATCAAACCATTGTATTTACAGGAAGAGAATTAAGGGCAACTGACTTCCAAAGTCATGTAGAGTCGAACACACAGCTTACCTGGGTCAGGGAATGAAGTGATGGGTACCACTTCTGGGCTCGGCTCACAGACACCACACCGTGAATAAACCTCCATGTGGTTCCCTTTTCTTGCTTAGAATAAGTGGACATGGAAACTCTGGATGTCCCGTGTTAGTGACAGTAGAAGGTGGAGTCAGAGAGGAAAGGAGCACCTGTCTTTGGACCAACACTTGGACAGGAGCTGCCAGCAACCACTAAGACTCATTTGGGCTTAACTGAGATTGAGTTATTAAGATTTGGGGGTCCTATGTGTGACATTAGTAAGTCCAAGTGGGCATTAGTGGCTGTGCACTAGTTTTTTGTTTTTGTTTTTGTTTTTTTTTTGAGACAGGGTCTCGCTTTGTAGTTCAGGCTGGCTCTGAGCTCACTATGTAGTCCAGGCAAGCCTCGAACTCAGCAATCCTCCTGCCTCTGCCTTCCGAGTGCTGGGATTACAGGCATGAGCCACCATGCCCGGCACTGTGGTATGTGGTATTGATTACTGGTGGGCGTGAGTCTCCATGCCCAGCATTGTATGTGGTTACCGGGGATCGAACTCAGGACCTTGCACTTGCGAGGCAGGTGCCGGAACCACTGAGCTAACCCTCCGGCCCGTGCACTAGTTATTTTAAAAACAGCATTTGAACCTGAAAAGCAAGTGGTGCCTGTCAGACCTGCTGCTGGGGTAATGCGATGGCACACATCCTCCTTGATGATCTGCTCCTCTTCCACGATATTGGACATTGGCACGTTGAGGCTGACAGCATCTTCATCAGAAGGCTAAACGGATAGAGAGCACTGTCTCATTTGGCAGAGAAGTTTTATCAGGAGATGAGAACACGATATAATAAAACAACATCTTGTGATTCTCACAAACATCGTGCTGAGTAAAAGACTCCACAATAAAGGACATTAAGGATATTTCCACTTGCCTAAGTTCAAAAATAGCAATAATGACCTATGAGGTTTTAAGCCAGGAAGTGGTTATTTTCAGGGTTGGTGTATGAGTGAGGTTTTCTATGGTGCTGTTAAAGCTGTTTCCTTTTATTTTTTTAATGGTAGCAACATTTTATTAAAGGTAGGAAAAGAAACAAGCTCTGCAGAGTGCATCTGGGCCAAGGAAATGTAGGAAACGAAGTACAGTGCACAACACAAGGAGAGGCCGCCGTGAGGAGAGATCACAGCAGCTACAGCTGTTTCTTGACTTGTGAGCTGCTGTATGCATGTGTTCACCTTGTGAAATTTCATGAGGCTAACACTATGTGTGCTTCCTTTTCAGTATGTTCTGAGTTGAAATCATGTCCTGTAACTGCTTCTCTAAATTAACAGTGATGGGGACACTAAAAAGGACTATGTAATTCCAATAGGACAGAAGAATAATTGTAAATACACTATTACATTAGTTCTAAGTTTAATCAATCATTTCAACAGTAGTAGTACTTTGAAATCTAATTACAAAGCTGATTTTCCAAAACTACACCAGGGTTTCATGCAGCTAGCCACAAAAAAAAAAAAAGCCAGTCAACCTCTGTGACTATTTCTCACTTACTTAGTGTGCATCTTACATATGACATCAAGCCTTAGTTTACTGCCCTGATATTGGCTGAGAAAGCTGCTCTAAATATATAAAATTGCTGAACAAATGTAGTATCAAAAGCAGCATGTATTCTGTGAGATTTTTAAAAACAAAGCTTTGATGTAGTGATCAGATTAGTTTTCCCTGAGGACCTCCCTTCCCACACTCACTGATGAAATTTATCCTGAAAATCTGTGATTCTGTCACTAATGAAATATGAAACCTCATTTATTTTCCTAGGTCTTCACTTCAGTGCTGTCATTCAGTGAAAGACTTTCTGAGTCAGAGAGCAGGAGCCTCCACACTTCGGGTGACTGTCTTGCTCTCAAGTTCTTGAGACTACGACTTTCAGAGTCTATCTCTATTTACCTTTAGATAGACACAAATTGTTTACAAACAGGCAAAAAACAATTGTACATTTCATTCATCAAAAACATATTCATAGAACCCTAAAGGTTCTTGCTTGAGAAAAATGTTTTCAATTTCTTTGTGACAAACCCTGAGTCATTCTGGTACTGGCAGCAGCAAAAGCAAGGGAATGGGGACTGAACCCAAACCCCAAAGTGAACTGCAGGTGGTAACACTGGATGCTAATACATCTGCCATGGTGAAAATGGAACAGTGTTTAGGACAATTCACAACCTTTACATTCGAGAGATAATTAATTTCTTAAAGGCATTCGAAGGTAATGGTGTTATGATGTGAGAAAAGGCCAAAGAGAAGATTTGTGAATTTTAGTCTGCTGAATACAATATTTTCTGTAGCTCCTTCTCCCTCTACCGACCTCCTATCTTAAAAATTAAGCACATTCCAAAGATATGCATGTAATTAAAAGGAAGAAAATAAACCCTTGAGCTCCTTTTAGAATGTTACCATCCCACTTATACTAAATGTGAAGAAAAGCATAATGAAGTTCTTTGTGTAATGTTTTATTAATGAACTTAATTAGTCTTAGAAGAGGGATAAAGGATAATGCAGAGTCTATCTTGGTGTAATAGAAAATAAGCTTAGGGTGGATAATTTCTGAAACAATGGCCCATTTAAGGGGACTTATGAGTTTTAATAAAGCCAAAGGGGATGAATTAAAATGCAACTTAGGAAGCTGCATGCTTAGTATTCCCACCCCCGCAGGGAAATGCAGTCAACTATTAATGGGGCTTCATGTGGGTTAATTTCTCTCACTGACACAGGCTTTTTCTTTCTATTGATTCTTCTTCTTTTCAAAATGTTCTATGTTAAAAAAAATGTTAAGGAATCACAGCTTACTTTTTATATACATTGCATTTGTCTTTGTGGGGGAAATTTAAAAATCTTAGCCATTTATTAAACCTCAAAGATTTGAGAACAACTAGGAAAAGGCTTTAGCCTGGAATCACATTTAGTGAAAATTAGATTTCCTTAGATAGAGTAATTGACTTATTACAACTTCAAGGTACGTTGTGTTTCCAAACTGAGAAACTACAAAAACTCAGTAACTTCCCACACAGTCTCCCTTATAACACCTATCCTTTTTTGTTCTCTGGGCCAAGAAGCACCACTTAGTAGTATATTAATGCAAGATTTGGGGGATCTAGTAGACTGTATAAGATAATAAATGTGTTGATGAAAAGTGTCTTGCTTATAAATTTTTCAGACTATAGGAAGTTCTAGTGTGTAAAACATCTTATCTTACAAACTATCACTTTCATTCAATTATCCGAGGAAAACAGAACAGAATCTAAGAATTTCAGAAGAATAAATGTTATAAAATCTATAGGCACTCAAAAATTTATCTCATCAGTAAACAGGCAAAATGCAGCATGTTATTTCTTCACACATATGCTTCTAACAACTTTTTGCTAAATTACTGTCACTTAAAAACAAGCATATTAATAATAGAGCTCTGTAAGTCCCTGTACACCATTTAATCAATTCATACTATTTATTAACCATTTAAGAGTGTTCTGAATAATGTATGGGAATGGCAGAGGAAGAAGACAGGGACTCTTGAGGCTTTTAGAAAATGTTAAAGATGCAGAACATGCTAATGTTGGCTAATATTTACACAACCCTTACAGGATTTCCAGTTGCTTTCACAAACATGATCACAAAGTCGCATGCACACATATAATGCCTTTTACCACCAAGGGGTTTAGTGAAGAGAGGTAGCTACACATAACCAGAAGCACAAATGAAAAACTGAACCCTGGCTTTACCTCAGTGGCAGATAGTCGCTTATCTCCATTATCGCTTCCAACTCCTGAATCAGAATCCTTCTTGCTAGAGTAGATGGCATCAATGCAAAATTCATTTAGGAAAAATTAAAATCACAAAATTCACACTGCTATATATCACTTTATATTATAATGTTGCTATACACATTTTATTATTATAAGGCAAGAAATTAGTCCAGTATTTAATAATATTAAGACGCACATCTAATGAAAATCACATAATTGTACTAGGTGTATGAGACAAATTCTTTGTGTTTATTTCCTTAGACTTCAAGTTGTTTCTTTCAAACAGTTACTAATTTTATTATTATAGCATATAAAAAAGCAGCCAAACTACATAATTGCATATATCTCTTAGGTCAGAAGTGTTAGGAAGTGTTACTTTCAACAGTTTTATATACTTTTTTCAATGATTAGATAAACAGTATCTTATAAACATAAAAGATGGTTAAATGTCTAAAGCACTATTTAAAAGTGCAGTTATGGGAATCAGAAATTTTAAGTTATCTTATTAAAAGTGAAGGAAAATATTTTTGTAGTGAACAATGCTCAAAAATGGACTTGCATTTCTATAAATGTTCAATCTGGAAATTTTGTTCTTTGAAAGCTAAAAGCTTGACATGCCACAAACGGCCAAGAACATATGAAAGGATTCTAATGTGTCCACTCAAAACAAGAAGTGGTACAAAAAAAATAAAAAACTATCACACTGCATTTTTAGAAGACAACTGATAAATAAAGCCTGAAATTGGTACTAATGATGTTCTGTAAACATACTGAACATTAGTGCTAGTTTAAAAGGCATATCTGAGTTTGATATAATAAAAAAATAAAATATTTCCCTAGTAGCCCATAATAAATTAAAAAATACTTATTTCTATATGATAGATCTTATTTTTAAGTAACTACTCACACATTCAAGCAGGATCAATTATTGATTAGAAGATGCCAGGAGGGATTTGAGAGATGACAAATGTTCCATAGCATCAATTTTTCTCATTGTGATAGTTTCTAAATGTCAAGTCATAAATTTTAATTGGGTGAGTGAGACTAATGACTGAACCAGACAAGGCTTTTTCAAGATTCTTAGATAACTGTGATATAATTTAAAAATTAATGCTTTCTAATTCCACTTCCTTTCTGTGTGTATAAAACTGTGTGACTGAACCCAGGGCTTCTGCACTGAGCTAAATCCCTACCCCTGTCTTATTTTTTAATTTTGAGACAGTGTCTGACCAAGTCATTAAGTGGCTCAGGTTTGGCTTGAACTTGCAATTTCCCTGCTTCAGCCTCCCCAAGTGCTGAATGACAAGCAAGAACCACCATGAATCCATTTTGGAAATCAGTCACCTGGACAGTCTTGGCTTGAGCAGATTCCAGACAGGGACTGAGAAAAGGAAAGTATCGACTTACCTGTCTTCCACTTGCTGGTGTAAATGAGGCCTCTCCATGGTGTGGAGATACAAGGAGTCAGCAGTCTTGATTTGGCAGGCTTGTATGCTCAGGTACTTAAATATATGCACTTTGCCCTTTGTGCAGATCTACAAAGAAATTAACACACATTTATTTTCCAATAACAAAATAAAATGTATCAGACACTGATTGTACATTTCAATTTTCACCTTTTTATTTTAATAACACCTTCCCTAACAATGGACATTAAATTTGACCTCTCCAAAACATATATGAATTTGGGAAACCGTTTCCTCTAAATTCTACTTCATTGAAAGTATTCAGAAAATCATGCTCAAGCAATTCCTAGTTTTTACAATTAACCTACAAAATTCAAAAATATTTAAGTATAAATACTGTGAAAAGTATAAACATCATGTAACTGACAGAGAATATTCCAACTATAAAAGGTGACAATTGTATTATACTTAAGAAGTTGTTTAATAATTTGAATAAAAAATAAAGTATTGGGCCGGAGATTTAGCTCAGTGGTTCCGGCGCCTGCCTCACAAGCACAAGGCCCTGAGTTCGATCCCGGTAACCATATACAATGCTGGGCATGGTGACTCATGCCCACCAGCAATCAATAGCACATACCACAGTGCCAGGCGTGGTGGCTCATGCCTACAACCTCAGCACTAAGAGGCAGAGGCAGAGGCAGGAGGATTGCTGAGTTCAAGTCTTGCCTGGGCTACACAGGGCCAGCCTAAACTACAAAGTGAGACCCTGTCTCACAAATAAATAAATAAATAAATAAATAAATAAATAAATAAATAAATAAAATTTTAAAAAATAAAGTATTTACCTAGTTGACTCTGAATGCATATGTACCTCCAACGATTAACACGCTGGTCAAGGCAGTTTCATATCTAAACCTGAGCCCTATCTCTACAGAATCAATAATCACATTCTCAGATGTTTAAATTCCACCTTACAGCTAATACTCAAAGGAGAAACATATTACTCCTTATTTATCTTTTGTTGTTGTTTTATTTTTCTTTTTAATGTTTATTAGTACATGCTTCTAGTACATTAATGATCACATTCATTGTATATAACAGATCTTAAATCTTTTCTTCGCCTTTTCTGCCTTGCCTTTTTTGCCAGCATCAGATTCATTTATTTATCTTATAACACCTTATAAAGTTAATCTTTATACATGTAAATTAAGTCTCACAGGCCAAAAATATATAAAACACATATGACAACTGTACTAACACAAGGTACACTTTTAGGTACACAGTCCATACTAATATATACTCCTTCCATAAACCACATCCTCTGTGAAAATGTTTCAAATGTACATACAAATAATAAATAATCAATGTAATTCTGGGGTTGGAGTGATCAAAATACTGAGGCAAATGAAGGTAAACAGATCTGAAGCAGCAAAAGGCAACTCATTACAGTCCAGTCCACCCAAGGTTTCATCTTTTTAGAGACAGCGACTGCTTCTGACGATGTCTGGCCCCGAATTAACTCAGCAGGGCAGCAGGGAACTTAAAACCCAGCCTCCCAAATGCCTCATGATGCTGAGCTCCACAGGCAGGTCCACTGGGAGCCCCACCTGGGCCGGGGGAGACTGCAGAGGGTTATTCTCGAGCAGGAGCACTTGCAGCTGCTTCATCTCTCTAAAGCAGATGGGGATCACGAGCACTTTGTTGCAGGAAAAGTCAAACTTCACCAAGGGCAGATCTACTAATTCTAAAAGAATAGAAAAAGAAAGAAATCTCAGAAAGCAACACTATCAAACAGCTAAGCATTCAAACATGAAGTCTACCACTCTGCAGAATCGAAGCACACTGTGCATTAGAAACACATGGCATGTATGTACATGTGCATGTTTCACCAAACAGCAGAAATCTTCCGTTGGGAGCTCTGTAATTTTAAATTGTGCTTAGTTCTGGTAAGAGGTAGAAACACTTGGCATTTACAGTGTATTGCTTATAAAACCTTTTTTTTCCAACCAAAATATCACACAAGCCATGCCACACAGGACATGAATGTGTTTTAATTCCAATCTGTTTTCAGGCACTACTTGCTAGAACATGACCAATATGCTAATTAAAGAATATTTTTATCTATTCAGTGTACCTGGATTGGCAAACTCTCAGAACTAGAGTAAATATGTTCATGATCTTTTCAAATCCCTCTTAAAAACTTTTAAAATCAAATTTAGAATTTTCCTATAGGCTCTGTAATTGCCATTTGATGAGGCTTTATTTTACTCCTTTTAAAGTTTTTTTTGCAGCTTTACTGACAACGTAGAACATTATATTTAGCTTAAAATCCCCACCCAGTGGCACAGTTACACTCAGTAATTTCAAGTATTCAAACCGACATTGGCAGCTGCTAGAAATGAAGTCAAATATACTCCACAGTGCAAGGAGAGACCACACCGCAGTCTAGGGGAACGCTGGCAGATCACTGAGATCTCTGCATGGAGGCGACAGAGGCTCACTGAAAACAGGGCCTAGACTTTTGTGTGGGACCAGTGAGGGCTAACCATGGTGCTTTGAAATACTCCAGGAGTTCCAAAGAGGAAGAGCAAGAACTAGACACAGAAAAGGAATTGTAACTGAAGTGCGAATTCCCTCTCCTTCCCCTTCTTCCACTTTTACACCTGCAGCTCTTCAAATGCTGCCAACAAAGATTTACCTGCTATTGAAATATCTCTTCTGAGAGTTCAAGGTGTCCTGGACACTTGAGGGACTTTCCCTCTTTCCTACCTTTGCAAACTATTTGAATTTATTCAAGCCCAAGGGGCTGAATTTCTGGAAAAGGAGGGAGACCCAGCTTCCAGGTCCCCATGTCAGATCCATGCTCTGTGTAACAGAGTCCTGGAGCCAAAGCAAGGCTTCTCTGCCTTTGCAAAACATCCTGAGAGGTTCCTCACTCAAACCTAACTCTCCTTCCCTCCCTGTGGTCAGGACCAAAGATGGGTCCCGGGCCAGGCAGCCATAGCCCTTGTTTTGATGAAAGGGCTCTGAGTTCCTTGAGGTGAAGGATCTGAAATCATGAAAGTGAAAGGAAAGACCAGGCATGACCATTTTCATCTTAGTTTCTAGAAGGGCCAAAAATGAGGGGCATTACACAAAAGAAATGTCTGCTGGATAGAGCTCGTACTTCTTCAAGTTACTCCAGCTCTTTAGCAATTCTTTGCCACCTAAAATGAAGACTCTGAAGGAAAACTAGAAAGTCAAATTCATGGCAAACTTAGCAGAAGTAACTAACAGGTAGATGGAGTTGGGAATCCTTTCCATTTGGTTCCACTTTGGAACACAGTTTACAAAGTAGTGTAGGAAAATAAGAACAAGACGCATTTCACAGTCAAAAAGTGGGAAAGAAAACGACACCTCTGTAGGAACAGTCCAGAGAAGGTCAAAGGAAATGGGGCAGGAAAAGAAGAAACCCGAAGAGGAAGAAGAAGAAGGAGAAGAAGATGAAAAGAAGGAAGATGACAGCTGTTGCTCAAAGGGGTACTATCTAGAATATATAAAGACCTTAAAAAAATCAGCCCCCCCCAATTTAGTATATGTGCTGCCGAAGCGAGCACAGCCCCCCCAATTTAAAGACCCAAATAAAAAACACGCAACTGAAATGAACAGATACTTTTCAGAGGAAGAAGTAAAAGCAGCTAAGAAGCATATGAAGAAATGCTCAAGAGCGCTGATCATTCCAGAGATGAAAATAACACTAACATTTCATCTCACTCCACAAAGAATGGCTGCTATCTCAAAATTAACCAACAACAAATGCTGGTGAAGCTGTGGAGAAAAAGGAACCCTTCTCCACTGTTGGTGGGAATGTAGACTGGTGTAACCACAGTGGAGATCAGTGTGGACATTCCTCAAAAATCTAGAATTAGAGGGTCCACTTGACCCTGCTATTCCCCTGCTAGGTATATAAACAAAATAATTAAAAGACTCATACCACAGCAACAAATGTGCACCCAAGTTCACAGCAGCTCAGTCTGTGATAGCTGAATCTTGGAAACAACCCAAAAACCAATCGACTGGAGACTAAATAAAAAAGGACGTGGTTTTTTTTTATAAAATAGAGTATTACTCTGCCATAAAGAATGATAAATTTGGGTCATTTATACTCAAATGGACATACCTTAAGGACATACTCATATGTGAAATAAATAGGACAGATGTGTAAATACCATTCTTTTCTCTGGTATGAGAATCTGGAGATATAAATTTAGAATGTATAGTAAATACTGTTAAATAAAAAATATTTTAAGGGAAAGGGGGATGGGATAAGTAACGAGGGGGAAAAATGTGATGGTAAAAAAAAGGAAACAAAGCTTATGCATATAGGGGACAGGGAGGGATGTAGAGTGGGCAGGGTAATGGGAAAAAATGAAAATTAAGTTGTCTTATACTGGTACAAATTTTCAATGTTGAGTGTGATCATGATGTGCATATAAAATGTACCAATAAAGAAAAGGGGTCTCGAGTTGACTTCCGCTGCCAGCAAGCAGCCCGCCTGCCCTCAGACCCAGGCCAGACGACACCCTGGGAGGTCCACTCCCCCTGGGTGAGTCTAGGTAAGCCCAGAGGAAGCTGCACAGTGACTTCCACTGCCTGCAAGCAGCCCGACTGCCATCAGACCCAGGCCAGCTGACCCAGGGACCTCCATCCACCTGAAGCAATTCTGGCCTACCTGCCACTGGACTGAGGCCAGAAGCCTCGTGGGAGCTCCATTCCTGTTTGCATGAGTTCTGGGTAAGAGCCACTTAGGTTGTGCAGTGTTTTACAGTGTTTGCCAGCACAATAGATATAAGAAAAAATTCAAGAACCCAGGCACAAAGATCACCACCACAGGGGAATTCAGGGAAAAGAGAAATGGAGCAAAATGAAGCTCAATCTCCAGGACTCTATGAACTGGTAACAAAAGCAGATCTACTAAAATGGAAATCAGAACTAATCTCTGAGATGAAAACAGAGATGCTGTCCACAGTGAAGGACTTCATTAAAGATCAGGAACATCACAGAAGCTCAGATAACAAAAGCAATGGAACATTACAAAGAGCTTCAAGCAGAAGTCCAAGTGATCAAAAATGAAAATGAAAGTTTGTGAAGTAGGATGACTGAAGCAGAAAACCCAATTTCAGATCTAGAAGACAGGTTCATAGCCAATGAACAGGAAAGGAATAACTTATGGAAAATGGCAATGGGCCATGAGAAATCAATCCAACAGCTCCTAGATGACTCAAAGAAGAATAACATAAGGCTGATCAGAGTCAGTGAAGAAGCAGGAGACAGTGCCAAAGACATCAAAAAACTGTTTACAGATATAATGGCAGAAAACTTCACTGGAAAAGAATTGGGCATACAGATAAACGAGGCATATAGGACTTCAAAAGACCATGATATTAAAAAATCTACACCCAGGCATATAATTATCAAGGTTCCAAATATCCAACAAAAGAACGAAATACTGAAAGCAGCCAGGGAAAAGAAGAAAAACCACACACAAAGGGAAGCCCATCAGGATCACAGCAGACTTTTCAATGCAAACACTCAATGCATGGAAAGCCTGGAGCGAAGTTTTTCAAGCATTGCAGGAAAACAACTTCCAACCTAGATTGATGTATCTGCAAATTGATGTATTTTTCAAAATCGATGGAGAAATAAGATACTTTCATGACAAAGAATACCTGAAGAACTTCTCAGTTACAAAATCTGCACTCCAAAACATGCTAAAGAATATTTGGAGAAAAACAACGGAGGTCACAAACTCATGAGACCTAGCAGAGTGAATTTAGTAAGACACAAAACTGAGTGGAAAGGGAAAAAGCAAAGAAAAAAGAGCCAAGAATAAGGTAATACCATGACAGGTATAAATCAGGCTCTATCAGTCATAACGATTAATGTTAATGGCCTCAGTGGGGCAATTAAAAGACACAGACTGGCAGAATGGACTAAGAAACAAGATCTTACATTATGCTGTATACAAGAAACACACCTAATTCAGAAAGAAAGCCACAGACTGAAAGCAAAAAGATGGAATACAATTCTCCACGTGACAGGAAACTGCAAAAAAGCAGGTGTGGCTATCCTATTTGCAGACAAAATAGATTTCCAGCCAAAATAGATTAAGAGAGACAAAGAAGGACACTACATCCTTGTACAGGGAAAAATCCAAGAGAAAGAGAGATGACATTCATAAATATTTATGCACAAAATTCCAACACACCCAACTATATAAAACAAATGTTAACAGATATGAACACTCTGATAAGCACTAATACAGTAGTAGTTGGCGACTTCAATACCCCGCTTAAGAACTAGACAGATCAACTGGACAAAAAAATCAATAATAAAGTACTTGAACTGAACCAAACCTTTGAACAAATAGACTTAATAGATGCCTACAGAGTATTTCATCTGACAAAAATCAGAATACACATTCTTCTCAGATGCCCATGGGTCATTCTCCAAAATAGACCACATACTAGTTCATAGAACATGTTTAAGTAAGTGCAGAGGAATTGAAGTTATCCCCTCTATACTGTCAGACAATAATGCCTTTAAAATGGAGCTGAATAGCAAAAGAAATCCCAAGATGGTCACAAATACATGGAAATTGAATAATACTCTGGTGGCCAACCAATGGATCACAGAAGAAATCAGGAAAGAAATTAAACAGTTTTTACAATTAAATGATAATCCCACTACAACTTACAGGAATTTATAGGATACAATGAAAGCAGTTCTATGAGGGTAAATGCCTACACCACGAAAATACAGCAAGTTCAAATAAACAACCTAATGCTAAACCTCAAATTACTAGAAAAAGAAGAGCAAAACAAACGCAAAGCTCATACTAGGGAGGAAATTATAAGGATCAGAGCAGAAATTAATTCAGTGGAGACTAAGAGAACCATACAAAAAAATCAGTGAATCCAAGAGATGGTTCTTGGAAAAGATAAACAAAATTGACAGACCCCTAGCCAACCTTATCAAACAAAGGAAGAAGACTCAAATCCATGCTATTAGGAATGAAAAAGGAGAAATCACCACCGGTCCACTAGAAGTCCAGAGGATAATAAACACGTACTTTGAAAATTTGTATTCCAATAAGATGGAAAGTGTAGAAGAAATACAAAGATTCCTAGACACATATGAACTTCCAAAGCTGAATGAAGAGGATATAAAAATGTTAAATACCCCAATATAAATTTGTTAAATTGAACATGTAATAAAAAATCTACCGACAAAGAAATGTCCTGGTCCTGATGGCTTTACTGCTGAATTCTACAAAACTTTCAAGGAAGAGTTAATATCACTACTTCTCAAGCTCTTTAATGAAATTGAAAGGGAAGCAGTACTCCCAAATTCATTCCTTGAAGCAACCATTTCCTTGATTTCAAAAGGAGAAAAAGACCCAACCCAAAAAGAGAACTACAGGCCAATATCCCTAATGAACATTGATGCAAAATCCTCAACAAGATACTAGCAAATAGAATACAGAGTACTAACAAGAAAATCATACACCCTGACCAAGTCAGATTTATCCCAGGGATGCAATCTGGTTTAACATACATAAATCAATCAATGTAATGCACTATATCAACAGACTCAAGGAAAAAAAACACACGATCATCTCAATAGATGCAGAAAAAGCATTGGACAAAATCCAACAGCCATTCATGATCAAAGCCCTACAAAGAATCAGAATAGATGGACTTTATCTCAATCTAATACAAGCTATTTACAAGAAACCAACAGCCAGCATCATACTTAATGGGTAAAAACTGAAACCTTTTACACTCAGATCAGGAATGAGACAAGGATGCCCGCTGTCACCACTTTTGTTTAATATAGTGATGGAAACAGCCACAGCAATCAGGCAAGACAAAGAAATAAAAGGAATAAAGATAGATAAGGAAGAAGTTAAACTGTCATTATTCACCAATGATATGATTCTCTATATAGAGGATCCTAAAAACTCAACCAAAAGACTGCTAGACTTAATTACCAAATTTAGTAGTGTTGCTGGATAAATTGTCAATGCTCAAAAATCAACAGCCTTTGTCTACACAAACAAAAGACTCACAGAAAGAGAAATTGGGGAGTCAATCCCTTTCACAGTAACACCCAGAAAAATGAAATATCTAGGAATCAGTCTAACAAAGGAGGTGAAAGACCTCTACTCTGAAAACTATAGGATTCTGAAAAAGGAGATAGAAAAGGATATCAGAAAGTGGGAAGATATCCCTTGTTCCTGGGTAGGGAAAACCAACGTTGTCAAAATGGCTATACTCCCACAACTACTACACAGATTCAGTGCAATTCCCATTGAAATTCCAACACTATACTTCACAGAGCTAGAGAAAATAATCCCAAAATTCATCTGGATCCACAAGAAACCTAGAAGAGCAAAAGCAACTCTAAGCAACAACAACATGGCAGGGGGTATTACAATCCCCAACTCAAAACTCTACTGTAAAGCCACTGTGATTAAAAACTCCATGGTAGGGCCGGAGGGTTAGCTCAGTGGTTCCGGCGCCTGCCTCGCAAGCGTAAGGACTTGAGTTCGATCCCCGGTTACCACATATAATGCTGGGCGTGGTGGCTCACGCCTGTAATCCCAGCACTCGGGAGGCAGAGACAGGAGGATTGCTGAGTTCGCGCCGGCTTGCCTGGGCACCATAGTGAGCTCAGGGCCAGCCTGAACTACAAAGCAAGACCCTGTCTCCAAAAAGCAAAAAAAAAAAAAAAAAACCTCCATGGTACTGGCAAAGTAACAGACCCAAGGACCAGTGGAGTAGATTAGAAGACCCAGAAGCAATTTCAGATACACTACGCCACCTCATCTTTGACAAAGGAGCCAAACATCCTCAATGGAGGAAAGACAGCCTCTTTACTAAACTAAAGCTAGACCTATCTCTAGCTTATTGGAAAGACATATGTACATCCATGTTCATAGCAGCTCAAATGGACGTACCTTCAGGACATACTCATAAGTGAAAATAGGTCACAGATGTGCAAATATCATATATTTTCTCTGATATGAGAAACAAGTAATAAATGTGTTCTAGATTGCATGATTGATATCATGAAATAGTAAATATTCAAAGGGTAATAATGAGGCTTGGGGTAAATAATAAAAGAAGAAAGAAATTAATGTTAAAAAAGGAAACAATACTTGTGTATACAAGGGTGGGGGGGTAGGATTGGTAGGGAAGGGGAAAAAATGAGAATTAAGTTGTGTCATATACTGGTACAAATTCTCAATGTGGAGTGTGTGTATGTGTGTGTGTGTGTGTGTGTGTGTGTGTATATATATATATATATATATATATATATATATATACATATAAAATGTACCAATTAAAAAAAAAAGAAAAAAGAAAAGGAGTCTTACTTCCTCCACTACAGAGAGGAATGCATGGTGATAACTAGCCTTCTGGTCCTAGGAAAAACAAAACATGGTTTTCTCACTGCAGTAAAACCAACCCAAAATTGATATGGGTAAATAGGCCACAAATCTCTTTTTTCCTCTGCAGATTGGAAGCATATGAGGAGGGTATCCAAAAAGGATAACCGTGGAGTAAATATGAAGATTCCTTAATTTAATGTGCTGTCTGAATACATCCTTAATGGTCTTTTTAAAAGAGTTTTCCAGAGTGAAACAAAAAGAAATGTGGTACTCAGGAAATTATTAAAAGAAAAAAAGATTTTCTAGTAAATGAAAGTTTCAGCTTGGAGTATATTTTAAAATATCAAAGCTGAGAAAACATAATTATGGAAAGTAGAGTGAACTGTAACCGATCTTTTAGGGAAAGGAATGCTTTTACAGTAAAAACAAAAGGTGCCGAGGGAAAGGACGCCACTGGTTTTACAGGTGTACCTCTTTCCCTATGGTTCAAATTCGGAGCAGCAACTGTGAAGTACAGAATTAATTTTCCTTTTGGATATGGGAGTTCAATTATTTGGAACATTTTCACAATAATTAATATGCAAAATTAAATTTAAATGAATGCTTTCTTTAGTTGCAGAAAAGTTATGTGTGTAAATTTGCAATTAGCTTTCCCTTTGTACCTGATTACACAAAGAAAAGCAGTTTTATATATTCCAAAAATGAAACTGTACTCTGACAAATGAAAAATCAATATTCTTTAAACTTTACTGAGATAGATTCTGATTCTGCTTCTTGAAAATATGGGACAGAAAGGTGGAAGCTGGGAGGCAAACACTTGTACTTTCTATCCAGCAAGAACACCACATCTTACAAAGTTCTCTCTCAAGAGTCCATGAGCTCTGTTTTCTTTCTTGAACAATGAAGTCTTTTACGCCAAAGATCAAGATACCGGAACCAGGATAATAAAACTCAGGCAGCTCAGAGTCATGTCAACGTGGGGTTAACCAAAGGCTGACTGCTTTTAAATACACTCTTCTTTGACGTACATTTTTTGAGTCTATGTAATTGGCTTTGTCTAGAGTCCTTAAACAAAACAACAGAAATGAACAAGTTCATTGAAAACCAGTGCTGCAGTTTGTGTTCTGTTGCTCACCAACTCATTCACGCTTTCCTTTCAACCCAAATATGAAATTCAAATCCACTGCCAACAACAGGGCTGCTGGCAAACTCTTCATGATACAAAACCTCTAAGTAAACGTATATTCTGACTTGCACTCTTGAGCTGTGTGCAGGGAACACACTGCAGAGCCCATGGCTGTCAGAGCACGGTTGTCTGAGCAACACCAGTTCCTCCTGGGTTGGGGTAGCTGAGTCTCAGTGCTGAAGTCCAAGAGCCATCATTGGTGAAATTCATGGAAATACCAGTAATACTGGTCCAAGGCAATGCAGCAGAGGCAGGCCTCACCCGAAAGCATATTCTAGGAGCTGGGTTCTAAACCAGAACGCCCAGGCTAGAAACGCTGATGGCCAGGATCTCTGGGACCCCCAGATCATTACCTTTGTGTTCAAAAACACCACATAGCTGTCCAAAAACCATTCATGCTGCTTCGGTTGTGGACTTGCTGTGTCTTCCACTCTAAAAATTCCTATGCCCTGACCCAGTACAGATTGAGGCTGTATTTGGAGACAGGACCTTACAGGGTTAATTAAATTAAAATGAAGTCTGGGGCTGGATCCTAATCCACTGGCATCCTTGTAAGAAGAGCTTGGGTATAGACAGGCAGAGGGGAAGTGAAATGAGGCTTGGGAGGAAAAGGTGGCTCTGTACAAGCAGGGAGAGAGGCCTCCGAAGGTGCCCACAATGCTGACATGTTCCCCTCAGCCTTCTAGACTACAGAATCAGAAGATAAAGTTCTTTGATTTAAGCCACCCAGACTGTGGTTCTGTATAGTTGCCCTAGGAAATAAATAGCCCCACTCCTGCCTCACAGCCCTACACAGGGAAATGATGCCTCTGTAGCTCTCAATTAACATTATATCTTGAGCATCTCTTTTGTGTTACCTGCATGTGAAATTCAAACTATTAATTTCAACAGACATACACACACAGAGAAGAGCCATCTTCTCTTCACAAAAGTAAACCAAAACAATTTTACGAGTTCCCTATTTTCTTCATTTTTCTTTCCTTTTTTTTTTTACCTGGTGGTAAAACTTTAAGGTAATTTCTTCTGACATTCAGTTCTCGGAGAGACTTTAACTGGCCTATCTGCTGGGGCAACGCCGTGATCTCATTGCAGCTGACATCCTGTATCAAACACAAACAGAGGAATCATAAATACAGTTTTCTGTGTAACCCAGAATTTCATGAGAAATCTCCTTAAAGAACTTAAGTATTTGGATAGTTATGCTGATAAACTTCTACATCAGTCTCCAGGCCCCTGCCAAGTAAGGCTCAGCATGGAGGAAAAGAAAGAAAGCTCAATTTTAAACATCTTTTCAGGAGAGAAAAAGGAGTTTAAAAGGACATTCAGCCGGGTGTGGTGGCTCACGCCTGTAATCCCAGCACTCAGGAGGCAGAGGCAGGAGGATTGCTGAGTTCGAGGTTTGCCTGGGCTACCTAGTGAGCTCAGGGCCAGCCTGAACTACAAAGCAAGACCCTGTCTCAAAAAAAAAAAAAAAAAAAAAAAAGGACATTCATGCCATTTGGTAGCTGGCTCTGTCACTTTTGTTTAGCGTGTACATTGATTTTATTTAATTCTCACAACAGAGCCATGAGCAGGATTACTATCCTACCATCTACAAATCCAGAAAATGAGGCTGTGGCCCAAGGCCTGCAAGTGCTTTTAACACAAGCAAAGAGTTACCAGCCTTTGTTAAGCCACTGTCTCACGGGACCTCTAAATGGCCCAAACTCCCATAGTGAGGAGTATGATGCACTGTGTGGATACATTACTTATATACATGGTGGTTTGACCATATGGTTGGAACCCTGTAGCTGGCTAATCATTTTCCCATACAATTTATAAGTCAGACTGTGGGAAACAGGCTTTTGTAGTCTTTGCTTTAGAAGGCTAATAATACCCATTAATCTGTGATTAGAACCATCTGTTGACACCCATGAAATGGAAGCCATGACATTTACAATCTCATCCTTGTTATCCCCTAATCTATCTCTCCTCCTTGGCCCCTCTCTCTTCTCCTCTTCCTGTCCCCAGTTTCTCCTTTAGTCTAGACAAGTGTTTTCCTCTTGCCTGGACAGAGTCTCCTGCCTGGTTTCCATATATCCACTTCCCTTCTGATCCATCCTTCATAGGGCTGAGAGAGTGCAGATCACATTATGCTGTTAACCAGTTTACACATGTGTAGTAAGGCCCCGCAACTCTTATGAGATCTGTCTGATCCTGCGGTGCCATTCCTCCTCCGAATGTCCCGC